>JAEUCK010002678.1:0-87873 GCA_017311455.1 Otocyon megalotis megalotis | reverse complement strand
CTAACCTTAAACCTAACCATAACCTGTACCGTAACCCTAACCCTTACCCTGACCCTGACCCTAACCCTAACCTGTACTTTTACCCTAACACTAAGCCTAAACCTAATGCTAACCTGTACTGAAACCCTAACCCTACCGCTAACCCTAACCCTAACCCTAACTCTAACCCTAACCGTAACCCTTACCTGTACCGTAACACTAAACCTAACCCTAAATGTAACCTGTACCATAACACTAACCCTGACCCTCACCCTAAACCTAACCTTAATCTGTACCCTAATGCTAACGCTAACCCTAACACTACACTGTATCGTAACCCTAACCCTAACCCTAACCTGTACCGTAACCCTAACCCTCACCTTAACCGTAAATCTAAACCTAACCTGTGTCCTACCCTGACCCTAAACCTAACCTCTATGGAAAACCTAACCCTAACCCTAACCCTAACACTAACCCTCACCCTAACCTGTACCATAACATTAACACTAACCCTAAACTTAAACCTTACCCTAAACCTAATTTAACCCTAACCCTAACCCAAACCATAAACCTAACTGTAACCGTAACCCTAACCTGGACCGTAATCCTATCCCTAACCGTAACCCTAACCATAACTATAAACCTAAACCGTACCCTAACCCTAACCCTAACCTAACCTGTACCGTAACCGTAACACTAGCCTTAAACCTAACCTTAACCCTAACCTTACCGAAACCCTAACCCTAAACCTAACCTGTACCGTAACACTAACCCTAACCCTAAGCTAACCCTAAACCTAACCTCACTCTAACCTGTATGGTAAACCAATCCTCACCCGAACCCTAAACCTGACCGGTACCGTACCATAAACCTAACCTTAACCCTAACCCTAACCCTAAGCCTACCCTAACCCTAACCCTAACCGTAAACCTAACCTGAACCGTATCCCTAACCCTTCCCTAAACCTAACCCTAATCTGTACCGTAACTCTAAAACTAAACCTAACCCTAACACTAACACTAACCTGTACCGAAACCCTAACCCTAACCCAAACCCTACCCGTAACCCTAACACAAACCTGTACTGTAACCCTAACCCTAACCCTAACGCTAACGCTAACCGTAACCCTAACATGTACCATAACACTAACCCTAACGCTAACCCTAACCTATCCCTTAACCCTGAACCTAACCCTAACCCTAACCTTTACCGTAACCCTAACCATCACCCTAACACTTACCTAACCCTAACCCTAACTGTACGTAACCCTAACCCTAACCCTCACACTTACTTGTACCGTAACCCTAAACCTAACCATAACCCTACCTGTAAACCTAACCCAAACCTGTACCGTAAACCTAAACCTAACACTAATCCTAACGCTAACCCTAACCGTAACCCTAACTTGTACCGTAACACTAACCCTAACGCTAACCCTAACCAGTACCGTAACCCTAACCCTAAACCTAACTCTACCCCTAACCTGTACCATAACCTTATTCCTAAACCTAACCCTAAACCTAACCTGTACCATAACCCAAACCCTAACCCTAACCCTAACCCTAAACCTAACCGTAACCCTAACTTGTACCTTAACCCTAACCCTAACCCGAACCTGTTCCATAACCATAACCCTCAACCTAACCCAAACCTGTAACATAACCCTACCCTAAACCTAACCCTCATCCAAACCCTATCCCTAACCTGTACCCTAACAGTAAACCTGACCCTAACCCTAACCTATACCGTAAACTTAACCCTAACCCTAAACCTATCCTGTACCGTAACACTATACCTAAACCTAACCATAACCCTCACCCTAACCCTAGCCCTAACCGTAACCTGTACCGTAACACTAACCCCAATCCGAACCCTAACCTTTACCCTAACCCTAACCCTAACCTGTACCATAACCCTAACACTCAACCTAACCCGAAACTGTACCATAACCCTCACACTATACCCAACCCTAATCCTCTCCCTAACCTGTTCCGTAACCCTAACGCTAACCCTAACCCTAAACTGTACCATAACCCTAACCCTAACCCTACACCTAACCCTATCCGGAAACATAACCCTAACGCTAACCCTAACACTAACCTGTACCATAACCCTAAACCTAACCCTAACCATACCCGTAACCCTAACCCAAAACTAACCCGAAAGCTAACCTATACCGTAACCCTAACCATAAAACTAACCATAACCCTAACCCTAAGAGTAACCCTAAACTTAAACCTAACCTGTACCGTTACCCTAACCCTAACTCTAACCTGTACCGTAACCCTGACCCTAAACCTAATGCTAACCTGTACTGTAACCCTAACCCTAACCCTAACCCTTACCTGTGCCGTAAACCTAAACCTAACCCTAACCCCTATGCAAACCTATACCTTAACCATAACCATAAAAATAAGCCTACCTGTACCGTAACCCTAAACCTAACCCTAATCATAACCTGTACTGTAACTGTAACTCTAAACCTAACCATAAAATGTACCGCAACCCTAACCCTAACCCTAATCATAACCTTAACCTGTACGGTAACCCTAAACATAACCCTAACCCTAAGCTGTACCGCAACCCTAACCCTAACACTAACCCTAACCCTAACCCTGACGCTAACCTGTACGGTAACCCTAACCCTAACTGTAACCCTAACCTGTACGGTAACCCTAAACCTTAACCTAACCTTAACCCTAACTGTACCGTAACCCTAACCCTAAACCTAACCCTAACCCTAACCTGTACCGTAACCCTATCCCTAACCCTAACCTAACACTAACCTGTACCGTAACCCTAACCCTAACCCTAACCCTAGCCCTAACCCTAACCCTAACAATAACACTAACCTGTACCGTAACCCTAACCCTAACCCTAACCCTAAACCTAATGCTAACCTATACCGCAACCCTGACCCTAAACCTAACCGTAACCCTAACTTGTACTGTAACCCTAACCCTAATCCTAACCCTAAACTTAAACCTAACCTGTACTGTAACTCTAAACTAATCATAACCCTAACCTGTACCGTAACTCTAAACCTTACACTAAGCCTAAACCTAACCCTAACTTTTACCGTATCCTAACCCTAACCCTAACCCTAAACCTACTCTATACCGTAACCATAACCCTAACCCTAACCTGTACAGTAACCCTAACCCTAAACCTAACACTAAACCTAACCTGTACACTAATCCTAAACCTAACCCTAAACCCAACCCTAAGCTCCTGGCAAACCTAACCCTAAACCTAACACTAACCCTAACACTAACCTGTACTGTGACACTAATCATAACCCTAACACTACACCTAAACCTAAACCTATCCTGTACCATAACCCAAACCCTAACCCTAACCCTAAACCTAACCCTAACCCTAACCCTAACTTGTACCATAAACCTCAACCTAACCGTAACACTAACCCTAAACCAAACCCTAATCCTAAACCTATCCTGTACCGAAACCTAAGCCTCACCCTCACCCTAACTTGTACCGTAACCCTAACCCTAACCCTACCAGTAACACTAACCCACACCTGTAAGGCAACCCTAACACTAACCCTAACCCTAACTGTAACTCTTACCTGTCCCGTAACCCTAACCCTAACCCTTACCCTAACCCTAACCCTAACCCTGAACCTAACCTGTATGGTAAACCTAACTCTAACCCTAATCCTTACACTAACCCTAACATGGACGGAAACCGTAACCCTACCCCAAAACCTAACCCTAACCTGTACCATAAATCTAAGCCTAACCCTAACCCTAACCTAACATGTACCGTAACCCTAAACCAAAGCATACCCTAAACCTAAAGCTAAACTATAAAGTAACCCTAACCCTAAACCTAACCATAACACTAACTTGTACCGTAACCCTAACCCTAACACTAACCTTCACCCTAACCTGTACCGTAACACTAATCCTATCTATAACCCTAACCAGTACCGTAACCCTAACCCTAACCCTAACCCTAAAGCTAACCTATACCGTAACCCTAACAATAAACCTAACCGTAACCCTAACCCTAAGAGTAACCCTAACTTAAACCTAACCTGTACCATTACCTTAACCATAACCCTCACCTGTACCGTAACCCTAACCCTAACCCTAAAACTAACCATAACCCTAACCCTAAACCTAACCCTAACCTGTACCGTAACCCTAAACATAACCCTAAAGCTAACCGGTACTGTAAACCTAACCCTAACCCTAACCCTTACCTGTACCGCAACCCTTACATTAACCCAACCCTAACCCTTACCTGTACCGTAACCCTAACCCTAACCCTAAACCTTACCCTAATATTGACCCTACCCTGCACGGTAACCATAACACTAAAGTTAACCCTAAACCTAACCATAACCTGTACCCTAAAACTAACCCTAACCCTAAACCAAACCTGTACAGTAACACTAAACCTAACCCTAACCCTAAGCCTAACGCTAACCTATACAGTAAACCTAACCCTAAACCCAACCGTAAGCCTAACTTGTAGCGTAACCCTAACGCTAACCCTAACCCTAACCTAACACCTACCCAAACCTGTACCGCAAACCTAATCCTAACCCTAACCCTAAACCTGACCCTAACCTGTATGGTTACCCTAACCCTAACCCTCACCCTAACCCTAACCCTAACCTGTACGGTATCCCTAACCCTAACCCTAACCCTAACCCTAAACCTAAACCTAAACCTAAACCTAAACGGTACCATAACCCTAACGCTAAACCTAACCCTAACCCAAACCCTAACCCAAACCCTAACCTGTACCGTAACACTAAACCTAACCCTAACCCTAAACCTAGGGCTAACCTATACCGTAACCCTAACCCTAAACCTCACCGTAACACTAACCCTAAGAGTAACCATAAACTTAAACCTAACCTGTACCGTTATCCTAACCTTAACCCTAACCTGTACCGTAAACCTAACCTGCCCCTAAAACTAACCATAACATGTACCATAACCCTAAACCTTACCCTAACCCTAACCTGTACCGTAACCCTGATCCTAACACTAATGCTAACCTGTACTGTAACCCTAACCCTAACCCTAACCTGTACCATAACCCTAAACCTAACCTTAAAACTAACCCTAATTCTGACCCTAACCTGTACGGTAAACATAACATTAGCCCTAACCCTAACCCTAAACCTCACTTGTACCGTAACCCTAACCCTGACACTAACTGTAAAGTTAACCCTAACCCTAACCCTAAACCTATCCTGTACCGTAACACTAATCCTAATGCTACCCCAAACCTGTACCGTAACCCTAACCCTAACCCTAACCACAATCTGTACTGTAACCCTAACATTAACCCTAACCCTAACGTGTACTGAAAACCTAATCCTAACCCTAACCCTAACCTGTACCGTAAACCGAACCCTAACCCTAAACCTAACTCTAAACCTAACCTGTACCCTCACCCTCACCCTAACCCTAACCTCTATGGCAAAGAGAACCCTACCCCTAACACTAAACCTAACTCTAACCTGAACTGTAACACTAACCCTAACCTAACACTCCCCTAACCCTAAACTTTACCCTAACCCTAACCCTAACTCTAACCCTAACACTAACGCTAACAAGTACCGTAACACTAACCCTAATCCGAACCCTAAACTTTACCCTAACCCTAACCCTAACCTGTACCGTAACCCTAACCGTCAACCTAAACCGAAGCTCTACCGTAACCCTCACCCTATACCCAAACCTAATCCTCACCATAACCTGTACCGTAACCCTAACGCTAACCCTAACCCTAAACTGTACCATAACCCTAACCCTAACCCTAAACATAACCCTATCCGGAACCATAACCCTAACCCTAACCCTAACCCTAACACTAGCCTGTACCGTAACCCTAAACCTAACCCTAACCCACCCGTAACCCTAACCCAAAACTGTACCATAACCCTAACCCTAAAACTAACACTAACTTGTACCGTAACCCTAAACCTAACCCTAACACTACCTGAACCGTAACCCTAAATGTAACCCTAACCCTAAACTGTACCCCTAACCCTAACCCTAACCCTAACACTAAACCTAACCATAAATTCTACCGTAACCGTAACCCTAACACTAACCCTAATCCTAACACTAACCCTAAATTGTACTGTAACTTTAACCCTAACACTAATCTAATCCTAACCCTAACTGTAAAGTAAACCTTTCCTGTACCGTAACCCTAACCCTAACCCTAAACCTAACTTGTCCCGAAACCCTAACGCTAACCTTAACCATAACCATAACCCTAACCGAAACTATACAGTAACTCTTACACTAACCCTAACTTGTACCATAACCCTAACCCTAACCCTTACCCAAACCCTAAACCTAAACCTAACCCTACCGCTAACCTAACCCTAACCTGTACCGTAACCCTAACCCTCACCCTAATCCGAAACTGTACCGTAACCCTAACCCTAACCCTAAACCTAACCATAACCCTAACCATAACCCTAACCTGTACGGTAACACTAATGTTAACCATAACCCTAAATTGTACCGTAACCCTAACACTAACCCTAACCCTAACCCTATCCTGTACCGTAACTCTAACCCTAACCCTAAACGTAACCTGTACCGTAACCCTAAACCTAACCCTAACCATACGTGTACTGTAACACTTGCCTGTACCGTAACCCTAACCCTAACCCAAAATCTAACCCTAAACCTAACCTGTCACGTAACCCTAAACCTAACATTAACCCTAAACCTAACCCTAACCTGCACCCTAACCCTAACCGTAACCGTAACCCTAACATTAAACCTAAACCCATCCCTAACCTGTAACGTAACCCTAACGGTAACCCTAACCCTAACCTGTACGGTAAACCTAAACATAACCCTAACCCTAACCCTATCCTGTACCGTAACCCTAACATTAACCGTAACCCTATTGCTATCCTCTACCGTAACCCTAACCCTAACCCTAACCATTACCGCAACCCTAACCCTAACCCTACCCTAAACTGTACGGTAACCCTAACACTAACCCTAACATTAACCTGTACTGCAAACCTAACCGTAACACTAACCCTAACCCTAACTTGTACCGTAAACCTAACCTAACCCTAATCCTAACCATACCCTGTACCATAACCCTAAACCTTACCTTAACTCTAACTCTAAACCTAACATTTATCCTAACCCTAACACTAACAGTAAACTCTATGGCAAACCTAAGCCTAAACCTAACACAAACCCTACCCCTAACCTGTACCGTAACAGTAACCTAAACCTAACCCTAACCCTAACCCTAAACCTAACCTGTACCATAACCCTAACCCTAACCCTAAACCTAACCATAACCAGTACCATAAACCTAACCTTAACCCTAAACCTAAACCTAACCCTAACCTGTACCGTACCCTAAACCTAACCCTAACCCTAACCATAACGCTAACCTATAACGTAACGCTAACAGTTAACCTACCATAACCCTAACTTGTAACGTAACCCTAACCCTAACACTAACCCTAAACCTGACCCTAAAATGTAACGTAACCCTTACCCTAACCCTAACCCTAACCTGTACCATAAACCTAAACATAACCCTAACCCTAATGCTAACCTGTCCCGTAAACCTAACCCTAACCCTAACCTGTACCGCAACCCTGAACCTTTGCCTAACCCTAAACTGAAACCTAACCTGTACCGTAACCCTATCCCTAACCCTAAACCTAAACATGACCCTAACCTGTACGGTAACCCTAACCCAAACCCTAAACCTAAACCTATCCCTAACTCTAACCCTAACCCTAACCTTTACGGTAACACTAACCCTAAACCTAACCCTAAACCTAACCCTAACCCTAACCTGTACCGTAATCCTAACCCAAAACCTATCCTGTACCATAAACCTATCCCTAACCCTAACCCTAACTCTAAACAGTACCCTAACACTAACCCTAACCCTCACTGGCCTTGTACTGTAACCCTAACCCCAACCCTAACCTGTACCGTAAACCTAACCCTCACCTTAAACCTAACTCTAAACCTAAACTGTACCCTAACCCTAACCCTAACCTCTATGGCAAACCTAATCCTAATCCTAACACTAACCCTAAACATACCTGTATCGTAACACTAACCCTAACCCTAAACCTAAACCTTACCAAAACCTAATCTTAACCGTAACCCTATCCCTAACCCTAACCCTAACCCTAACTCTAAACTGTACCATAACACTAACCCTAACCCTCACCCGACCTTGTACTGTAACACTAACCCTAACCCGAACCCTAACATGTACCGTAAACTTAACCCTCACCTTAAACCTAACTCTAAACCTAACCTGTACCCTAACCCTAACCCTAACCCTAACCCTAACCCTAACCCTAACCTCTATGGAAAACTTAATCCTAATCCTAACACTAACCCTAAACATACCTGTATCGTAACACTAACCCTAACCCTAAACCTAAACCTTACCAAAACCTAATCTTAACCCTACCCCTAACACTAACCATAACCCTAACTGTAAACGTAACCCTAACCTGTACCGTAACCCTAACCTTAACCCTAACCCTAACTATAAACCTAAACTGTAACCTAACCCTAACCCTAACCCTAACTTGTACTGTAACCCTAACCCTAACCCTAAACCTAAACCTAAATCTAACTCTATCCTGTATGGTAACCCTAACCCTAACCCTAAGCCTGACCCTAACCCTAACACTAACCCTAACACTCACCTTAAACCTAACCTGAACCGTATCCATAACCCTACCGTAAACCTAACCCTAACCTGTACCGTAACTCTAAACCTAAACCTAACCCTAATACTAACCCTAACCTGTACCGTACCCTAAACCTAAACCTAAACCTAATACTAACCTATACCGTAACCCTAACCCTAAACCTAACCATAACCATAACTTGTACCATAACTCTACCCCTCACACTAAACCTAACTTTAACCCTACCCTGTACCGTAACCCTAACCCTAAACCTAACCATAACCTGTACCGTAACCCTAACCCTTACCCTGACCCTAACCCTAACTCTAACCTGTACCTTTACCCTAACACTAACCCTAAAACTAATGCTAACCTGTACTGAAACACTAACCCTACCGCTAACCCTACCCTAACCCTAACTCTAACCCTAACTGTAACCCTACCTGTACCATAACACTAAACCTAACCCTAAATGTAACCTGTACTGTAACTCTAATCATAACCCTAACCCTAAACCTAACCTTAATCTGTACCCTAATGCTAACGCTAACCCTAACACTACGCTGTACCGTAACCCTAACGCTAACCCTAACCTGTACCGTAACCCTAACCCTCACCTTAACCGTAAATCTAAACCTAACCTGTGTCCTAACCCTGACCCTAAACCTAACCTCTATGGAAAACCTAACCCTATCCCTAACCCTAACACTAACCCTAACCCTAACCTGTACCATAACACTAACACTAACCGTAAACTTAAACCTTACCCTAAACCTAATTTAACCCTAACCCTAACCCAAACCATAAACCTAACTGTAACCGTAACCCTAACCTGGACCGTAATCCTATCCCTAACCGTAACCTTAACCCTAACTATAAACCTAAACTGTACCCTAACCCTAACCCTATCCTAACCTGTACCGTAACCGTAACACTAGCCTTAAACCTAAACTTAACCCTAACCTTACCGAAACCCTAACCCTAAACCTAACCTGTATCGTAACACTAACCCTAACCCTAAAGCTAACCCTAAACCTAACCCTCACTCTAACCTGTATGGTAAACCAATCCTCACCCGAACCCTAAACCTGACCGGTACCGTACCATAAACCTAACCTTAACCCTAACCCTAACCCTAAGCCTACCCTAACCCTAACCCTAACCGTAAACCTAACCTGAACCGTATCCCTAACCCTTCCCTAAACCTAACCCTAATCTGTACCGTAACTCTAAAACTAAACCTAACCCTAACACTAAACCTAACCTGTACCGTAACCCTAACCCTAACCCAAACCCTACCCGTAACCCTAACACAAACCTGTACTGTAACCCTAACCCTAACCCTAATGCTAACCATAACCGTAACCCTAACATGTACCATAACACTAACCCTAACGCTAACCCTAACCTATCCCGTAACCCTGAACCTAACCCTAACGCTAACCTGTACCGTAACCCTAACCCTCACCCTAACACTTACCTAAACCTAACCCTAACTGTAGCGTAACCCTAACCCTAACCCTCACCCTAACTTGTACCATAACCCTAAACCTAACTCTAACGCTACCTGTAAACCTAACCCAAACCTGTACCATAACCCTAAACCTAACACTAATCCTAACGCTAACCCTAACCGTAACCCTAACTTGTACCGTAACACTAACCCTAACGCTAAACCTAACCAGTACCGTAACCCTAACCCTAAACCTAACCCTACCCCTAACCTGTACCATAACCTTATTCCTAAACCTAACCCTAAACCTAACCTGTACCGTAACCCTACCCTAACCCTAAACCTAACCCTAACCCTAAACCTAACCATAACCCTAACTTGTACCTTAACCCTAACCCTAACCTAACCTGTTCCATAACCCTAACCCTCAACCTAACCCAAACCTGTAACGTAACCCTAACCCTAAACCAAACCCTCATCCTAACCCTATCCCTAACCTGTACCCTAACAGTAAACCTAACCCTAACCCTAACCTATACCGTAAACTTAACCCTAACCCTAAACCTAACCTGTACCGTAACACTATACCTAAACCTAACCATAACCCTCACCCTAACCCTAACCCTAACCCTAACCTGTACCTTAACACTAACCGTAACCCGACCCTAAACTTTACCCTAACCCTTACCCTAACATGTACCATAACACTAACCCTCAACCTAACCCGAAGCTGTACCGTAACCCTCAACCTATACCGAACCCTATCCTCACCCTAACCTGTACCATAACTCTAACGCTAACCCTAACCCTAAACTGTACCATAACCCTAACCCTAACCCTAAACCTAACCCTATCCGGAACCATAACCCTAATGCTAACCCTAACACTAACCTGTACCATAACCCTAAACCTAACCCTAACCATACCCGTAACCCTAACCCAAAAGTCTATGTAACCCTAACCCTAAAACTAACCCGAAAGCTAACCTATACCGTAACCCTAACCCTAAAACTAAGCGTAACCCTAACCCTAAGAGTAACCCTAAACTTAAACCTAACCTGTACCATTACCCTAACCCTAACTCTAACCTGTACCGTAACCCTCAACCTAACCCTTACCCTAACCCTAACCTATAGCGTAACACTAAACCTAACCCTAACCCTAAACCAATGGCTAACCTATACCGTATCCCTAACCCTAAACCTCACCGTAACCCTAACCCTAAGAGTAACCCTAAACTTAAACCTAATCTGTACCGTTACCCTAACCATAACCCTAACCTGTACCGTAACCCTAACCTGCCCTAAAAGTAACCATAATATGTACCATAACCCTAACCCTTACCCTATCCCTAACCTGTACCGTAACCCTGACACTAACCCTAATGCTAACCTGCACTGTAACCCTAACCCTAACCATAACCCTAACCCTAACCTGTACCGTAACACTAAACCTAACCCTAAAGCTACCCCTAACTTGTACCCTAACACTGTCCCTAACTTGTACCGTAAGCCTAACCCTAACCCTAAAATGTACCGTAACACTAACCCTAACTCTTACCCTAACCTGTAGCGTAAACCTAACCCTAACCCTCACAGTACCCTGTACCATAACACTAAACCTAACACTACCTCTACCCGGAACCCTAACCCAAAACTGTACCGTAACCCTAACACTAACCCTAACCCTAACCCTGACCTGACCCTAACCTGTACGATAACCTTAAATCTAACCCTAACCCTATACCTAACCTGTACCATCACCCTATCGCTACCCCTAAACCTAACCCTAACACTTACCGTAATCCTAACCTGTATCATAACCCTAACCCGAACCCTAACCATAAACCTAATGCTAACGTATACCGTAAACCGAACCATAAACCTAACCGTAATAACTTGTACCGTAAGCCTAATCCTATCACTAACTTTCACCCTAACCTGTATGGTAACACTAACCCTAACAATATCCCTAACCTGTACCGTAACTCGAAACTTAACCCTAACCCTAATGGTAACCTGTACCATGACCGTAGCCCTAACCCTAATCCTAACCTCTACCGCAACCCTAAAACTAACTCTGACACTAACCTGTACGGTAACCCTAACCCTAACCTAACCCTACCTGTACAGTAACCCTAACCCTAAATCTAACCCTAACCTGTATCGTAACCCTAACCCTAACCCTAAACCTAACAATAACCTGTACTTAATCCTAACCATAACCCTAAACCTAACCCTAATCCTAACCCTAACCCCAACCCTAACGTGTACAGTAACACTAAACCTAACCTTAACCCTAACACTAAGGCTAACCTATACCGTAAACCTAACCCTAAACCCAACCATAACGCTAACTTGTAACGTAACCCTAACCCTAACCCTAACCCTAAACTAACCCTAACCATAACCTGTACGGTTAACCTAACCCTAATCCTAACCCTAACCCTAACCTAACCCTAACCATAACCTGTACCGCACCCTAAACCTAACCCTAACCTAACCCTGACCCTAAACTGTACGGTTAACCTAACCCTAATCCTAACCCTAACCCTAACCCGAACTTGTACGGTAAACCTAACAGAATACCTAACACTAAACCTAAATGTTACCATAACCCTAAACCTAAACCTGACCCTAACGCTATTCCTAACCCTAACCCTAACCTGTAATGTAACCCTAAGCCTAAACCTAACCCAAAACCTAACACTAACCGAGCGATAACGTATACCGTAACCCTAACCCTAAAGCTAACTGTAACCCTAAAACTAAGAGTAACGCTAAACTTAAACCTAAACTGTAACGTAACCCTAACACTTACCCTAACCTGTACCGTAACCCGAAACCTAAATGTAACCCTAAACTGTACCGTAACCCTAACCCTAACGCTAACTCTAACTTGTACCGTAACCGTACCCCTAACCCTAACCGTGACCTGTACCGTAACCCTAAACATAACTGTAACCCTAACACTAACCTGTACCGTAACCCTAACGCTAACACTAACCCTAACCCTAACTTGTACCGTAAACCTAACCTAACCCTAAACCTAACCATACCTGTACAATAACCCGAAACCTTACCTTAACCCTAACTCTAAACCAAACATTTATCCTAACCCTAACACTACCCTAACCTCTATGGCAAACCTAAACCTAACCCTAACACTAACCTTAACCCTAACCTGTACCATAACAGTCACCCTAACCCTAACCCTAACCCTAACCACAACCAGTACCGTAAACCTAACCCTAACACTAACCCAAAACCTAAACCTAACCCTAACCTGTACCGTAACCCTAAACCTAACCCAAACCGTAACCATAATGCTAACCTATAACGTAACCTTAACCCTAAACCTAACCGTAAGCCTAACTTGTAATGTAACCCTAACCCTAACCCTAACCCTAAACCTGACCATAAATTGTAACGTAACCCTAACCCTACCCCTAACCCTAACCTGAACCGTAAACCTAAACCTAACCCAAACACTAATGCTAACCTGTACCGTAAAACTAAACCTAACCTAACTTGTACCACAACACTGAACCTTTGCCTACCCCTAAACTTAAACCTAAATTGTACTGTAACCCTAACCCTAACCCTAACCTGTACCGTAACCCCAACACTAACCCTTACCCTAAACCTAACCCTAACCTGTACCGTAACCCTAACCCTAATGCTAAAACTAACTATAAACTGTAACATTACCCTAACCTTAAACCTAACCCTAATCCTAACCCTATCCTGTACCGTAAACCTAACACTAACCCTAACCCTATTGCTATCCTCTACCGTAAACCTAACCCTAACCCTAACCATTACCGCAACCCTAACCCTAAACCTACCCTAAACTCTACGGTAACCCTAACACTAACCCTAACATTAACCTGTACTGCAAACCTAACCGTAACACTAACCCTAACCCTAACTTGTACCATAAAACTAACCTAACCCTAATCCTAACCATACCCTGTACCATAACCCTAAACCTTACCTTAACCCTAACTCTAAACCTAACATTTATCCTAACCCTAACACTAACCCTAAACTCTAAGGCAAACCTAACCCTAAACCTAAACTAACCCTAACCCTAACCTGTACCGTAACAGTAACCCTAAAGCTAACCCTAACCCTAACCCTAAACCTAACCTGTACCGTGACCCTAACTCTAACCCTAAACCAGACCATAACCAGTACCATAAACCTAACCCTAACCCTAAACCTAACCCTAACCTGTACCGTGCCCTAAACCTAACCCTAACCCTAACCATAACGCTAACCTATAACGTAACCCTAACCCTTAACCTACCATAACCCTAACTTGTAATGTAACACTAAACCTAACCCTAACCCTAAACCTGACCCTAAATTGTAACGTAATCCCTACCCTAACCCTAACCCTAACCTGTACGTAAACCTAAACCTAACCCTAACCTGTACCGCAACCCTGAACCTTTGCCTAACCCTAAACTGAAACCTAACCTGTACCGTAACCCTATCCCTAACCCTAACCCTAACCCTAAACATGACCCTAACCTGTACGGTAACCCTAACCCAAACCCTAAACCTAAACCTATCCCTAACACTAACCCTAACCCTAACCTTTACGGTAACACTAACCCTAAACCTAACCCTAAACCTAACCCTAACCCTAACCTGTACCGTAATCCTAACCCAAAACCTCTCCTGTACCGTAACCCTATCCATAACCCTAACCCTAACCCTAACTCTAAACTGTACCCTAACACTAACCCTAACCCTCACCCGACCTTGTACCATAAACCTAACCCTAACCCTAACCTGTACCGTAAACCTAACCCTCACCTTAACCCTAACTCTAACCTAACCTGTACCCTAACCCTAACCCGAACCCTAACCTCTAAGGCAAACCTAATCCTAATCCTAACACTAACCCTAAACATACCTGTATCGTAACACTAACCATAACCCTAAACCTAAACCTTACCAAAACCTAATCTTGACCCTACCCCTAACACTAACCATAACCCTAACTGTAAACGTAAGCCTAACCTGTACCGTAACCCTAACCTTAACCCTAACCCTAACTATAAACCTAAACTGTAACCTAACCCTAAACATAACCCTAACTTGTACTGTAACCCTAACCCTAACCCTAAACCTAACCCTAACCCTAACTCTATCCTGTAGGGTAACCCTAACCCTAACCCTAACCTCTATGGCAAACCTAATCCTAATCCTAACACTAACCCTAAACATACCTGTATCGTAACACTAACCCTAACCCTAAACCTAAACCTTACCAAAACCTAATCTTAACCGTAACCCTATCCCTAACCCTAACCCTAACCCTAACTCTAAACTGTACCATAACACTAACCCTAACCCTCACCCGACCTTGTACTGTAACACTAACCCTAACCCGAACCCTAACATGTACCGTAAACTTAACCCTCACCTTAAACCTAACTCTAAACCTAACCTGTACCCTAACCCTAACCCTAACCCTAACCCTAACCCTAACCCTAACCTCTATGGAAAACTTAATCCTAATCCTAACACTAACCCTAAACATACCTGTATCGTAACACTAACCCTAACCCTAAACCTAAACCTTACCAAAACCTAATCTTAACCCTACCCCTAACACTAACCATAACCCTAACTGTAAACGTAACCCTAACCTGTACCGTAACCCTAACCTTAACCCTAACCCTAACTATAAACCTAAACTGTAACCTAACCCTAACCCTAACCCTAACTTGTACTGTAACCCTAACCCTAACCCTAAACCTAAACCTAAATCTAACTCTATCCTGTATGGTAACCCTAACCCTAACCCTAAGCCTGACCCTAACCCTAACACTAACCCTAACACTCACCTTAAACCTAACCTGAACCGTATCCATAACCCTACCGTAAACCTAACCCTAACCTGTACCGTAACTCTAAACCTAAACCTAACCCTAATACTAACCCTAACCTGTACCGTACCCTAAACCTAAACCTAAACCTAATACTAACCTATACCGTAACCCTAACCCTAAACCTAACCATAACCATAACTTGTACCATAACTCTACCCCTCACACTAAACCTAACTTTAACCCTACCCTGTACCGTAACCCTAACCCTAAACCTAACCATAACCTGTACCGTAACCCTAACCCTTACCCTGACCCTAACCCTAACTCTAACCTGTACCTTTACCCTAACACTAACCCTAAAACTAATGCTAACCTGTACTGAAACACTAACCCTACCGCTAACCCTACCCTAACCCTAACTCTAACCCTAACTGTAACCCTACCTGTACCATAACACTAAACCTAACCCTAAATGTAACCTGTACTGTAACTCTAATCATAACCCTAACCCTAAACCTAACCTTAATCTGTACCCTAATGCTAACGCTAACCCTAACACTACGCTGTACCGTAACCCTAACGCTAACCCTAACCTGTACCGTAACCCTAACCCTCACCTTAACCGTAAATCTAAACCTAACCTGTGTCCTAACCCTGACCCTAAACCTAACCTCTATGGAAAACCTAACCCTATCCCTAACCCTAACACTAACCCTAACCCTAACCTGTACCATAACACTAACACTAACCGTAAACTTAAACCTTACCCTAAACCTAATTTAACCCTAACCCTAACCCAAACCATAAACCTAACTGTAACCGTAACCCTAACCTGGACCGTAATCCTATCCCTAACCGTAACCCTAACCCTAACTATAAACCTAAACTGTACCCTAACCCTAACCCTAACCTAACCTGTACCATAACCGTAACACTAGCCTTAAACCTAACCTTAACCCTAACCTTACCGAAACCCTAACCCTAAACCTAACCTGTATCGTAACACTAACCCTAACCCTAAAGCTAACCCTAAACCTAACCTCACTCTAACCTGTATGGTAAACCAATCCTCACCCAAACCCTAAACCTGACCGGTACCGTACCATAAACCTAACCTTAACCCTAACCCTAACCCTAAGCCTACCCTAACCCTAACCCTAACCGTAAACCTAACCTGAACCGTATCCCTAACCCTTCCCTAAACCTAACCCTAATCTGTACCGTAACTCTAAAACTAAACCTAACCCTAACACTAACACTAACCTGTACCGAAACCCTAACCCTAACCCAAACCCTACCCGTAACCCTAACACAAACCTGTACTGTAACCCTAACCCTAACCCTAACGCTAACGCTAACCGTAACCCTAACATGTACCATAACACTAACCCTAACGCTAACCCTAACCTATCCCGTAACCCTGAACCTAACCCTAACGCTAACCTGTACCGTAACCCTAACCCTCACCCTAACACTTACCTAAACCTAACCCTAACTGTAGCGTAACCCTAACCCTAACCCTCACCCTAACTTGTACCATAACCCTAAACCTAACTCTAACGCTACCTGTAAACCTAACCCAAACCTGTACCATAACCCTAAACCTAACACTAATCCTAACGCTAACCCTAACCGTAACCCTAACTTGTACCGTAACACTAACCCTAACGCTAAACCTAACCAGTACCGTAACCCTAACCCTAAACCTAACCCTACCCCTAACCTGTACCATAACCTTATTCCTAAACCTAACCCTAAACCTAACCTGTACCGTAACCCTACCCTAACCCTAAACCTAACCCTAACCCTAACTTGTACCTTAACCCTAACCCTAACCTAACCTGTTCCATAACCCTAACCCTCAACCTAACCCAAACCTGTAACGTAACCCTAACCCTAAAGCAAACCCTCATCCTAACCCTATCCCTAACCTGTACCCTAACAGTAAACCTAACCCTAACCTATACCGTAAACTTAACCCTAACCCTAAACCTAACCTGTACCGTAACACTATACCTAAACCTAACCATAACCCTCACCCTAACCCTAACCCTAACCCTAACCTGTACCTTAACACTAACCGTAACCCGACCCTAAACTTTACCCTAACCCTTACCCTAACCTGTACCATAACACTAACCCTCAACCTAACCCGAAGCTGTACCGTAACCCTCAACCTATACCGAACCCTATCCTCACCCTAACCTGTACCGTAACTCTAACGCTAACCCTAACCCTAAACTGTACCATAACCCTAACCCTAACCCTAAACCTAACCCTATCCGGAACCATAACCCTAATGCTAACCCTAACACTAACCTGTACCGTAACCCTAAACCTAACCCTAACCATACCCGTAACCCTAACCCAAAAGTCTATGTAACCCTAACCCTAAAACTAACCCGAAAGCTAACCTATACCGTAACCCTAACCCTAAAACTAAGCGTAACCCTAACCCTAAGAGTAACCCTAAACTTAAACCTAACCTGTACCATTACCCTAACCCTAACTCTAACCTGTACCGTAACCCTCAACCTAACCCTTACCCTAACCCTAACCTATAGCGTAACACTAAACCTAACCCTAACCCTAAACCAATGGCTAACCTATACCGTATCCCTAACCCTAAACCTCACCGTAACCCTAACCCTAAGAGTAACCCTAAACTTAAACCTAATCTGTACCGTTACCCTAACCATAACCCTAACCTGTACCGTAACCCTAACCTGCCCTAAAAGTAACCATAATATGTACCATAACCCTAACCCTTACCCTATCCCTAACCTGTACCGTAACCCTGACACTAACCCTAATGCTAACCTGCACTGTAACCCTAACCCTAACCATAACCCTAACCCTAACCTGTACCGTAACACTAAACCTAACCCTAAAGCTACCCCTAACTTGTACCCTAACACTGTCCCTAACTTGTACCGTAAGCCTAACCCTAACCCTAAAATGTACCGTAACACTAACCCTAACTCTTACCCTAACCTGTAGCGTAAACCTAACCCTAACCCTCACAGTACCCTGTACCATAACACTAAACCTAACACTACCTCTACCCGGAACCCTAACCCAAAACTGTACCGTAACCCTAACACTAACCCTAACCCTAACCCTGACCTGACCCTAACCTGTACGATAACCTTAAATCTAACCCTAACCCTATACCTAACCTGTACCATCACCCTATCGCTACCCCTAAACCTAACCCTAACACTTACCGTAATCCTAACCTGTATCATAACCCTAACCCGAACCCTAACCATAAACCTAATGCTAACGTATACCGTAAACCGAACCATAAACCTAACCGTAATAACTTGTACCGTAAGCCTAATCCTATCACTAACTTTCACCCTAACCTGTATGGTAACACTAACCCTAACAATATCCCTAACCTGTACCGTAACTCGAAACTTAACCCTAACCCTAATGGTAACCTGTACCATGACCGTAGCCCTAACCCTAATCCTAACCTCTACCGCAACCCTAAAACTAACTCTGACACTAACCTGTACGGTAACCCTAACCCTAACCTAACCCTACCTGTACAGTAACCCTAACCCTAAATCTAACCCTAACCTGTATCGTAACCCTAACCCTAACCCTAAACCTAACAATAACCTGTACTTAATCCTAACCATAACCCTAAACCTAACCCTAATCCTAACCCTAACCCCAACCCTAACGTGTACAGTAACACTAAACCTAACCTTAACCCTAACACTAAGGCTAACCTATACCGTAAACCTAACCCTAAACCCAACCATAACGCTAACTTGTAACGTAACCCTAACCCTAACCCTAACCCTAAACTAACCCTAACCATAACCTGTACGGTTAACCTAACCCTAATCCTAACCCTAACCCTAACCTAACCCTAACCATAACCTGTACCGCACCCTAAACCTAACCCTAACCTAACCCTGACCCTAAACTGTACGGTTAACCTAACCCTAATCCTAACCCTAACCCTAACCCGAACTTGTACGGTAAACCTAACAGAATACCTAACACTAAACCTAAATGTTACCATAACCCTAAACCTAAACCTGACCCTAACGCTATTCCTAACCCTAACCCTAACCTGTAATGTAACCCTAAGCCTAAACCTAACCCAAAACCTAACACTAACCGAGCGATAACGTATACCGTAACCCTAACCCTAAAGCTAACTGTAACCCTAAAACTAAGAGTAACGCTAAACTTAAACCTAAACTGTAACGTAACCCTAACACTTACCCTAACCTGTACCGTAACCCGAAACCTAAATGTAACCCTAAACTGTACCGTAACCCTAACCCTAACGCTAACTCTAACTTGTACCGTAACCGTACCCCTAACCCTAACCGTGACCTGTACCGTAACCCTAAACATAACTGTAACCCTAACACTAACCTGTACCGTAACCCTAACGCTAACACTAACCCTAACCCTAACTTGTACCGTAAACCTAACCTAACCCTAAACCTAACCATACCTGTACAATAACCCGAAACCTTACCTTAACCCTAACTCTAAACCAAACATTTATCCTAACCCTAACACTACCCTAACCTCTATGGCAAACCTAAACCTAACCCTAACACTAACCTTAACCCTAACCTGTACCATAACAGTCACCCTAACCCTAACCCTAACCCTAACCACAACCAGTACCGTAAACCTAACCCTAACACTAACCCAAAACCTAAACCTAACCCTAACCTGTACCGTAACCCTAAACCTAACCCAAACCGTAACCATAATGCTAACCTATAACGTAACCTTAACCCTAAACCTAACCGTAAGCCTAACTTGTAATGTAACCCTAACCCTAACCCTAACCCTAAACCTGACCATAAATTGTAACGTAACCCTAACCCTACCCCTAACCCTAACCTGAACCGTAAACCTAAACCTAACCCAAACACTAATGCTAACCTGTACCGTAAAACTAAACCTAACCTAACTTGTACCACAACACTGAACCTTTGCCTACCCCTAAACTTAAACCTAAATTGTACTGTAACCCTAACCCTAACCCTAACTTGTACCGTAACCCCAACACTAACCCTTATCCTAAACCTAACCCTAACCTGTACCGTAACCCTAACCCTAATGCTAAAACTAACTATAAACTGTAACATTACCCTAACCTTAAACCTAACCCTAATCCTAACCCTATCCTGTACCGTAAACCTAACACTAACCCTAACCCTATTGCTATCCTCTACCGTAAACCTAACCCTAACCCTAACCATTACCGCAACCCTAACCCTAAACCTACCCTAAACTCTACGGTAACCCTAACACTAACACTAACATTAACCTGTACTGCAAACCTAACCGTAACACTAACCCTAACCCTAACTTGTACCATAAAACTAACCTAACCCTAATCCTAACCATACCCTGTACCATAACCCTAAACCTTACCTTAACCCTAACTCTAAACCTAACATTTATCCTAACCCTAACACTAACCCTAAACTCTAAGGCAAACCTAACCCTAAACCTAACACTAACCCTAACCTGTACCGTAACAGTAACCCTAAAGCTAACCCTAACCCTAACCCTAAACCTAACCTGTACCGTGACCCTAACTCTAACCCTAAACCAGACCATAACCAGTACCATAAACCTAACCCTAACCCTAAACCTAACCCTAACCTGTACCGTGCCCTAACCCTAACCCTAACCCTAACCATAACGCTAACCTATAACGTAACCCTAACCCTTAACCTACCATAACCCTAACTTGTAATGTAACACTAAACCTAACCCTAACCCTAAACCTGACCCTAAATTGTAACGTAATCCCTACCCTAACCCTAACCCTAACCTGTACGTAAACCTAAACCTAACCCTAACCTGTACCGCAACCCTGAACCTTTGCCTAACCCTAAACTGAAACCTAACCTGTACCGTAACCCTATCCCTAACCCTAACCCTAACCCTAAACATGACCCTAACCTGTACGGTAACCCTAACCCAAACCCTAAACCTAAACCTATCCCTAACACTAACCCTAACCCTAAACTTTACAGTAACACTAACCCTAAACCTAACCCTAAACCTAACCCTAACCCTAACCTGTACCGTAATCCTAACCCAAAACCTCTCCTGTACCGTAACCCTATCCATAACCCTAACCCTAACCCTAACTCTAAACTGTACCCTAACACTAACCCTAACCCTCACCCGACCTTGTACCATAAACCTAACCCTAACCCTAACCTGTACCGTAAACCTAACCCTCACCTTAACCCTAACTCTAACCTAACCTGTACCCTAACCCTAACCCGAACCCTAACCTCTAAGGCAAACCTAATCCTAATCCTAACACTAACCCTAAACATACCTGTATCGTAACACTAACCATAACCCTAAACCTAAACCTTACCAAAACCTAATCTTGACCCTACCCCTAACACTAACCATAACCCTAACTGTAAACGTAAGCCTAACCTGTACCGTAACCCTAACCTTAACCCTAACCCTAACTATAAACCTAAACTGTAACCTAACCCTAAACATAACCCTAACTTGTACTGTAACCCTAACCCTAACCCTAAACCTAACCCTAACCCTAACTCTATCCTGTAGGGTAACCCTAACCCTAACCCTAACCCTAACCCTAACACTAACCCTAACACTCACCTTAAAACTAACCTGAACCGTATCCCTAACACTACCGTATACCTAACCCTAACCTGTACCGTAACTCTAAACCTAAACCTAACCCTAACACTAACCCTAACCTGTACCGTAACCCTAAACCTAACCCTAACCCTAATCTAACCTATACCGTAATCCTAACCCTAAAACTAACCATAACCATAACTTGTACCGTAACTCTACCCCTCACCCTAAACCTAATTTTAACCCTACCCTGTACCGTAACCCTAACCTTAAACCTAACCATAACCTGTACCGTAACCCTAACCCTTACCCTGACCCTGACCCTAACCCTAACCTGTACTTTTACCCTAACACTAAGCCTAAACCTAATGCTAACCTGTACTGAAACCCTAACCCTACCGCTAACCCTAACCCTAACCCTAACTCTAACCCTAACCGTAACCCTTACCTGTACCGTAACACTAAACCTAACCCTAAATGTAACCTGTACCATAACACTAACCCTGACCCTCACCCTAAACCTAACCTTAATCTGTACCCTAATGCTAACGCTAACCCTAACACTACACTGTATCGTAACCCTAACCCTAACCCTAACCTGTACCGTAACCCTAACCCTCACCTTAACCGTAAATCTAAACCTAACCTGTGTCCTACCCTGACCCTAAACCTAACCTCTATGGAAAACCTAACCCTAACCCTAACCCTAACACTAACCCTCACCCTAACCTGTACCATAACATTAACACTAACCCTAAACTTAAACCTTACCCTAAACCTAATTTAACCCTAACCCTAACCCAAACCATAAACCTAACTGTAACCGTAACCCTAACCTGGACCGTAATCCTATCCCTAACCGTAACCCTAACCCTAACTATAAACCTAAACCGTACCCTAACCCTAACCCTAACCTAACCTGTACCGTAACCGTAACACTAGCCTTAAACCTAACCTTAACCCTAACCTTACCGAAACCCTAACCCTAAACCTAACCTGTATCGTAACACTAACCCTAACCCTAAAGCTAACCCTAAACCTAACCTCACTCTAACCTGTATGGTAAACCAATCCTCACCCAAACCCTAAACCTGACCGGTACCGTACCATAAACCTAACCTTAACCCTAACCCTAACCCTAAGCCTACCCTAACCCTAACCCTAACCGTAAACCTAACCTGAACCGTATCCCTAACCCTTCCCTAAACCTAACCCTAATCTGTACCGTAACTCTAAAACTAAACCTAACCCTAACACTAACCCTAACCTGTACCGTAACCCTAACCCTAACCCAAACCTTACCCGTAACCCTAACACAAACCTGTACTGTAACCCTAACCCTAACCCTAACGCTAACGCTAACCGTAAACCTAACATGTACCATAACACTAACCCTAACGCTAACCCTAACCTATCCCTTAACCCTGAACCTAACCCTAACCCTAACCTTTACCGTAACCCTAACCATCACCCTAACACTTACCTAACCCTAACCCTAACTGTATGTAACCCTAACCCTAACCCTCACACTTACTTGTACCGTAACCCTAAACCTAACCCTAACCCTACCTGTAAACCTAACCCAAACCTGTACCGTAAACCTAAACCTAACACTAATCCTAACGCTAACCCTAACCGTAACCCTAACTTGTACCGTAACACTAACCCTAACGCTAACCCTAACCAGTACCGTAACCCTAACCCTAAACCAAACCCTACCCCTAACCTGTACCATAACCTTATTCCTAAACCTAACCCTAAACCTAACCTGTACCGTAACCCAAACCCTAACCCTAACCCTAACCCTAAACCTAACCGTAACCCTAACTTGTACCTTAACCCTAACCCTAACCCGAACCTGTTCCATAACCATAACCCTCAACCTAACCCAAACCTGTAACATAACCCTACCCTAAACCTAACCCTCATCCAAACCCTATCCCTAACCCGAACCTGTTCCATAACCATAACCCTCAACCTAACCCAAACCTGTAACATAACCCTACCCTAAACCTAACCCTCATCCAAACCCTATCCCTAACCTGTACCCTAACAGTAAACCTGACCCTAACCCTAACCTATACCGTAAACTTAACCTTAACCCAAAACCTCTCCTGTACCGTAACCCTATCCATAACCCTAACCCTAACCCTAACTCTAAACTGTACCCTAACACTAACCCTAACCCTCACCCGACCTTGTACCATAAACCTAACCCTAACCCTAACCCTAACCTGTACCGTAAACCTAACCCTCACCTTAACCCTAACTCTAAACCTAACCTGTACCCTAACCCTAACCCGAACCCTAACCTCTAAGGCAAACCTAATCCTAATCCTAACACTAACCCTAAACATACCTGTATCGTAACACTAACCATAACCCTAAACCTAAACCTTACCAAAACCTAATCTTGACCCTACCCCTAACACTAACCATAACCCTAACTGTAAACGTAAGCCTAACCTGTACCGTAACCCTAACCTTAACCCTAACCCTAACTATAAACCTAAACTGTAACCTAACCCTAAACATAACCCTAACTTGTACTGTAACCCTAACCCTAACCCTAAACCTAACCCTAACCCTAACTCTAACCCTCCTGTTGGGTAACCCTAACCCTAACCCTAACCCTAACCCTAACCCTAACCCTAACTAACCCTAACACTCACCTTAAAACTAACCTGAACCGTATCCCTAACACTACCGTATACCTAACCCTAACCTGTACCGTAACTCTAAACCTAAACCTAACCCTAACACTAACCCTAACCTGTACCGTAACCCTAAACCTAACCCTAACCCTAATCTAACCTATACCGTAATCCTAACCCTAAAACTAACCATAACCATAACTTGTACTGTAACTCTACCCCTCACCCTAAACCTAACTTTAACCCTACCCTGTACCGTAACCCTAACCTTAAACCTAACCATAACCTGTACCGTAACCCTAACCCTTACCCTGACCCTGACCCTAACCCTAACCTGTACTTTTACCCTAACACTAAGCCTAAACCTAATGCTAACCTGTACTGAAACCCTAACCCTACCGCTAACCCTAACCCTAACCCTAACTCTAACCCTAACCGTAACCCTTACCTGTACCGTAACACTAAACCTAACCCTAAATGTAACCTGTACCATAACACTAACCCTGACCCTCACCCTAAACCTAACCTTAATCTGTACCCTAATGCTAACGCTAACCCTAACACTACACTGTATCGTAACCCTAACCCTAACCCTAACCTGTACCGTAACCCTAACCCTCACCTTAACCGTAAATCTAAACCTAACCTGTGTCCTACCCTGACCCTAAACCTAACCTCTATGGAAAACCTAACCCTAACCCTAACCCTAACACTAACCCTCACCCTAACCTGTACCATAACATTAACACTAACCCTAAACTTAAACCTTACCCTAAACCTAATTTAACCCTAACCCTAACCCAAACCATAAACCTAACTGTAACCGTAACCCTAACCTGGACCGTAATCCTATCCCTAACCGTAACCCTAACCCTAACTATAAACCTAAACCGTACCCTAACCCTAACCCTAACCTAACCTGTACCGTAACCGTAACACTAGCCTTAAACCTAACCTTAACCCTAACCTTACCGAAACCCTAACCCTAAACCTAACCTGTATCGTAACACTAACCCTAACCCTAAAGCTAACCCTAAACCTAACCTCACTCTAACCTGTATGGTAAACCAATCCTCACCCAAACCCTAAACCTGACCGGTACCGTACCATAAACCTAACCTTAACCCTAACCCTAACCCTAAGCCTACCCTAACCCTAACCCTAACCGTAAACCTAACCTGAACCGTATCCCTAACCCTTCCCTAAACCTAACCCTAATCTGTACCGTAACTCTAAAACTAAACCTAACCCTAACACTAACCCTAACCTGTACCGTAACCCTAACCCTAACCCAAACCTTACCCGTAACCCTAACACAAACCTGTACTGTAACCCTAACCCTAACCCTAACGCTAACGCTAACCGTATCCCTAACATGTACCATAACACTAACCCTAACGCTAACCCTAACCTATCCCTTAACCCTGAACCTAACCCTAACCCTAACCTTTACCGTAACCCTAACCATCACCCTAACACTTACCTAACCCTAACCCTAACTGTATGTAACCCTAACCCTAACCCTCACACTTACTTGTACCGTAACCCTAAACCTAACCCTAACCCTACCTGTAAACCTAACCCAAACCTGTACCGTAAACCTAAACCTAACACTAATCCTAACGCTAACCCTAACCGTAACCCTAACTTGTACCGTAACACTAACCCTAACGCTAACCCTAACCAGTACCGTAACCCTAACCCTAAACCTAACCCTACCCCTAACCTGTACCATAACCTTATTCCTAAACCTAACCCTAAACCTAACCTGTACCGTAACCCAAACCCTAACCCTAACCCTAACCCTAAACCTAACCGTAACCCTAACTTGTACCTTAACCCTAACCCTAACCCGAACCTGTTCCATAACCATAACCCTCAACCTAACCCAAACCTGTAACATAACCCTACCCTAAACCTAACCCTCATCCAAACCCTATCCCTAACCTGTACCCTAACAGTAAACCTGACCCTAACCCTAACCTATACCGTAAACTTAACCTTAACCCAAAACCTCTCCTGTACCGTAACCCAAACCCTAACCCTAACCCTAACCCTAAACCTAACCGTAACCCTAACTTGTACCTTAACCCTAACCCTAACCCGAACCTGTTCCATAACCATAACCCTCAACCTAACCCAAACCTGTAACATAACCCTACCCTAAACCTAACCCTCATCCAAACCCTATCCCTAACCTGTACCCTAACAGTAAACCTGACCCTAACCCTAACCTATACCGTAAACTTAACCTTAACCCAAAACCTCTCCTGTACCGTAACCCTATCCATAACCCTAACCCTAACCCTAACTCTAAACTGTACCCTAACACTAACCCTAACCCTCACCCGACCTTGTACCATAAACCTAACCCTAACCCTAACCTGTACCGTAAACCTAACCCTCACCTTAACCCTAACTCTAACCTAACCTGTACCCTAACCCTAACCCGAACCCTAACCTCTAAGGCAAACCTAATCCTAATCCTAACACTAACCCTAAACATACCTGTATCGTAACACTAACCATAACCCTAAACCTAAACCTTACCAAAACCTAATCTTGACCCTACCCCTAACACTAACCATAACCCTAACTGTAAACGTAAGCCTAACCTGTACCGTAACCCTAACCTTAACCCTAACCCTAACTATAAACCTAAACTGTAACCTAACCCTAACCCTAACCCTAACTTGTACTGTAACCCTAACCCTAACCCTAAACCTAACCCTAACCCTAACTCTATCCTGTAGGGTAACCCTAACCCTAACCCTAACCCTAACCCTAACACTAACCCTAACACTCACCTTAAAACTAACCTGAACCGTATCCCTAACACTACCGTATACCTAACCCTAACCTGTACCGTAACTCTAAACCTAAACCTAACCCTAACACTAACCCTAACCTGTACCGTAACCCTAAACCTAACCCTAACCCTAATCTAACCTATACCGTAATCCTAACCCTAAAACTAACCATAACCATAACTTGTACCGTAACTCTACCCCTCACCCTAAACCTAACTTTAACCCTACCCTGTACCGTAACCCTAACCTTAAACCTAACCATAACCTGTACCGTAACCCTAACCCTTACCCTGACCCTGACCCTAACCCTAACCTGTACTTTTACCCTAACACTAAGCCTAAACCTAATGCTAACCTGTACTGAAACCCTAACCCTACCGCTAACCCTAACCCTAACCCTAACTCTAACCCTAACCGTAACCCTTACCTGTACCGTAACACTAAACCTAACCCTAAATGTAACCTGTACCATAACACTAACCCTGACCCTCACCCTAAACCTAACCTTAATCTGTACCCTAATGCTAACGCTAACCCTAACACTACACTGTATCGTAACCCTAACCCTAACCCTAACCTGTACCGTAACCCTAACCCTCACCTTAACCGTAAATCTAAACCTAACCTGTGTCCTACCCTGACCCTAAACCTAACCTCTATGGAAAACCTAACCCTAACCCTAACCCTAACACTAACCCTCACCCTAACCTGTACCATAACATTAACACTAACCCTAAACTTAAACCTTACCCTAAACCTAATTTAACCCTAACCCTAACCCAAACCATAAACCTAACTGTAACCGTAACCCTAACCTGGACCGTAATCCTATCCCTAACCGTAACCCTAACCATAACTATAAACCTAAACCGTACCCTAACCCTAACCCTAACCTAACCTGTACCGTAACCGTAACACTAGCCTTAAACCTAACCTTAACCCTAACCTTACCGAAACCCTAACCCTAAACCTAACCTGTACCGTAACACTAACCCTAACCCTAAGCTAACCCTAAACCTAACCTCACTCTAACCTGTATGGTAAACCAATCCTCACCCGAACCCTAAACCTGACCGGTACCGTACCATAAACCTAACCTTAACCCTAACCCTAACCCTAAGCCTACCCTAACCCTAACCCTAACCGTAAACCTAACCTGAACCGTATCCCTAACCCTTCCCTAAACCTAACCCTAATCTGTACCGTAACTCTAAAACTAAACCTAACCCTAACACTAACACTAACCTGTACCGAAACCCTAACCCTAACCCAAACCCTACCCGTAACCCTAACACAAACCTGTACTGTAACCCTAACCCTAACCCTAACGCTAACGCTAACCGTAACCCTAACATGTACCATAACACTAACCCTAACGCTAACCCTAACCTATCCCTTAACCCTGAACCTAACCCTAACCCTAACCTTTACCGTAACCCTAACCATCACCCTAACACTTACCTAACCCTAACCCTAACTGTACGTAACCCTAACCCTAACCCTCACACTTACTTGTACCGTAACCCTAAACCTAACCATAACCCTACCTGTAAACCTAACCCAAACCTGTACCGTAAACCTAAACCTAACACTAATCCTAACGCTAACCCTAACCATAACCCTAACTTGTACCGTAACACTAACCCTAACGCTAACCCTAACCAGTACCGTAAGCCAAACCCTAAACCTAACCCTACCCCTAACCTGTACCATAACCTTATTCCTAAACCTAACCCTAAACCTAACCTGTACCGTAACCCAAACCCTAACCCTAACCCTAACCCTAAACCTAACCGTAACCCTAACTTGTACCTTAACCCTAACCCTAACCCGAACCTGTTCCATAACCATAACCCTCAACCTAACCCAAACCTGTAACATAACCCTACCCTAAACCTAACCCTCATCCAAACCCTATCCCTAACCTGTACCCTAACAGTAAACCTGACCCTAACCCTAACCTATACCGTAAACTTAACCCTAACCCTAAACCTATCCTGTACCGTAACACTATACCTAAACCTAACCATAACCCTCACCCTAACCCTAGCCCTAACCGTAACCTGTACCGTAACACTAACCCCAATCCGAACCCTAACCTTTACCCTAACCCTAACCCTAACCTGTACCATAACCCTAACACTCAACCTAACCCGAAACTGTACCATAACCCTCACACTATACCCAACCCTAATCCTCTCCCTAACCTGTTCCGTAACCCTAACGCTAACCCTAACCCTAAACTGTACCATAACCCTAACCCTAACCCTACACCTAACCCTATCCGGAAACATAACCCTAACGCTAACCCTAACACTAACCTGTACCATAACCCTAAACCTAACCCTAACCATACCCGTAACCCTAACCCAAAACTAACCCGAAAGCTAACCTATACCGTAACCCTAACCATAAAACTAACCATAACCCTAACCATAAGAGTAACCCTAAACTTAAACCTAACCTGTACCGTTACCCTAACCCTAACTCTAACCTGCACCGTAACCCTGACCCTAAACCTAATGCTAACCTGTACTGTAACCCTAACCCTAACCCTAACCCTTACCTGTGCCGTAAACCTAAACCTAACCCTAACCCCTATGCAAACCTATACCTTAACCATAACCATAAAAATAAGCCTACCTGTACCGTAACCCTAAACCTAACCCTAATCATAACCTGTACTGTAACTGTAACTCTAAACCTAAACATAAAATGTACCGCAACGCTAACCCTAACCCTAATCATAACCCTAACCAGTACAGTAACCCTAAACATAACCCTAACCTTAAGCTGTACCGCATCCCTAACCCTAACACTAACCCTAACTCTGACGCTAACCTGTATGGTAATCCTAACCCTAACTCTAACCCTAACCTGTACGGTAACCCTAAACCTTAACCTAACCTTAACCCTAACTGTACCGTAACCCTAACCGTAAACCTAACCCTAACCCTAACCTGTACCGTAACCCTATCCCTAACCCTAACCTAACCCTAACCTGTACCGTAACCATAACCCTAACCCTATTCCTAACCCTAACCCTAACCCTAACAATAACACTAACCTGTACCGTAACCCTAAACCTAACCCTAACCCTAAACCTAACGCTAACCTATACCGCAACCCTGACCCTAAACCTAACCGTAACCCTAACTTGTACTGTAACCCTAACCCTAATCCTAACCCTAAACTTAAACCTAACCTGTACTGTAACTCTAAACTAATCATAACCCTAACCTGTACCGTAACTCTAAACCTTACACTAAGCCTAAACCTAACCCTAACTTTTACCGTATCCTAACCCTAACCCTAACCCTAAACCTACTCTATACCGTAACCATAACCCTAACCCTAACCTGTACAGTAACCCTAACCCTAAACCTAACACTAAACCTAACCTGTACACTAATCCTAAACCTAACCCTAAACCCAACCCTAAGCTCCTGGCAAACCTAACCCTAAACCTAACACTAACCCTAACACTAACCTGTACTGTGACACTAATCATAACCCTAACACTACCCCTAAACCTAAACCTATCCTGTACCATAACCCAAACCCTAACCCTAACCCTAAACCTAACCCTAACCCTAACCCTAACTTGTACCATAAACCTCAACCTAACCGTAACACTAACCCTAAACCAAACCCTAATCCTAAACCTATCCTGTACCGAAACCTAAGCCTCACCCTCACCCTAACTTGTACCGTAACCCTAACCCTAACCCTACCAGTAACACTAACCCACACCTGTAAGGCAACCCTAACACTAACCCTAACCCTAACTGTAACTCTTACCTGTCCCGTAACCCTAACCCTAACCCTTACCCTAACCCTAACCCTAACCCTGAACCTAACCTGTATGGTAAACCTAACTCTAACCCTAATCCTTACACTAACCCTAACATGGACGGAAACCGTAACCCTACCCCAAAACCTAACCCTAACCTGTACCATAAATCTAAGCCTAACCCTAACCCTAACCTAACATGTACCGTAACCCTAAACCAAAGCATACCCTAAACCTAAAGCTAAACTATAAAGTAACCCTAACCCTAAACCTAACCATAACACTAACTTGTACCGTAACCCTAACCCTAACACTAACCTTCACCCTAACCTGTACCGTAACACTAATCCTATCTATAACCCTAACCAGTACCGTAACCCTAACCCTAACCCTAACCCTAAAGCTAACCTATACCGTAACCCTAACAATAAACCTAACCGTAACCCTAACCCTAAGAGTAACCCTAACTTAAACCTAACCTGTACCATTACCTTAACCATAACCATCACCTGTACCGTAACCCTAACCCTAACCCTAAAACTAACCATAACCCTAACCCTAAACCTAACCCTAACCTGTACCGTAACCCTAAACATAACCCTAAAGCTAACCGGTACTGTAAACCTAACCCTAACCCTAACCCTTACCTGTACCGCAACCCTTACATTAACCCAACCCTAACCCTTACCTGTACCGTAACCCTAACCCTAACCCTAAACCTTACCCTAATATTGACCCTAGCCTGCACGGTAACCATAACACTAAAGTTAACCCTAAACCTAACCATAACCTGTACCCTAAAACTAACCCTAACCCTAAACCAAACCTGTACAGTAACACTAAACCTAACCCTAACCCTAAGCCTAACGCTAACCTATACAGTAAACCTAACCCTAAACCCAACCGTAAGCCTAACTTGTAGCGTAACCCTAACGCTAACCCTAACCCTAACCTAACACCTACCCAAACCTGTACCGCAAACCTAATCCTAACCCTAACCCTAAACCTGACCCTAACCTGTATGGTTACCCTAACCCTAACCCTCACCCTAACCCTAACCCTAACCTGTACGGTATCCCTAACCCTAACCCTAACCGTAACCCTAAACCTAAACCTAAACCTAAACGGTACCATAACCCTAACGCTAAACCTAACCCTAACCCAAACCCTAACCCAAACCCTAACCTGTACCGTAACACTAAACCTAACCCTAACCCTAAACCTAGGGCTAACCTATACCGTAACCCTAACCCTAAACCTCACCGTAACACTAACCCTAAGAGTAACCATAAACTTAAACCTAACCTGTACCGTTATCCTAACCTTAACCCTAACCTGTACCGTAAACCTAACCTGCCCCTAAAACTAACCATAACATGTACCATAACCCTAAACCTTACCCTAACCCTAACCTGTACCGTAACCCTGATCCTAACACTAATGCTAACCTGTACTGTAACCCTAACCCTAACCCTAACCTGTACCATAACCCTAAACCTAACCTTAAAACTAACCCTAATTCTGACCCTAACCTGTACGGTAAACATAACATTAGCCCTAACCCTAACCCTAAACCTCACTTGTACCGTAACCCTAACCCTGACACTAACTGTAAAGTTAACCCTAACCCTAACCCTAAACCTATCCTGTACCGTAACACTAATCCTAATGCTACCCCAAACCTGTACCGTAACCCTAACCCTAACCCTAACCACAATCTGTACTGTAACCCTAACATTAACCCTAACCCTAACGTGTACTGAAAACCTAATCCTAACCCTAACCCTAACCTGTACCGTAAACCGAACCCTAACCCTAAACCTAACTCTAAACCTAACCTGTACCCTGACCCTCACCCTAACCCTAACCTCTATGGCAAAGAGAACCCTACCCCTAACACTAAACCTAACTCTAACCTGAACTGTAACACTAACCCTAACCTAACACTCCCCTAACCCTAAACCTAACCCTAACCCTAACCCTAACTCTAACCCTAACACTAACCCTAACAAGTACCGTAACACTAACCCTGATCCGAACCCTAAACTTTACCCTAACCCTAACCCTAACCTGTACCGTAACCCTAACCGTCAACCTAAACCGAAGCTCTACCGTAACCCTCACCCTATACCCAAACCTAATCCTCACCATAACCTGTACCATAACCCTAACGCTAACCCTAACCCTAAACTGTACCATAACCCTAACCCTAAACCTAAACATAACCCCATCCGGAACCATAACCCTAACCCTAACACTAACACTAACCTGTACCGTAACCCTAAACCTAACCCTAACCCACCCGTAACCCTAACCCAAAACTGTACCATAACCCTAACCCTAAAACTAACACTAACTTGTACCGTAACCCTAAACCTAACCCTAACACTACCTGAACCGTAACCCTAAATGTAACCCTAACCCTAACCTGTACCCCTAACCCTAACCCTAACACTAACACTAACCCTAACCATAAATTCTACCGTAACCGTAACCCTAACACTAACCCTAATCCTAACACTAACCCTAAATTGTACTGTAACTTTAACCCTAACACTAATCTAATCCTAACCCTAACTGTAAAGTAAACCTTTCCTGTACCATAACCCTAACCCTAACCCTAAACCTAACTTGTCCCGAAACCCTAACCCTAACCTTAACCATAACCATAACCCTAACCGAAACTATACAGTAACTCTTACACTAACCCTAACTTGTACCATAACCCTAACCCTAACCCTTACCCAAACCCTAAACCTAAACCTAACCCTACCGCTAACCTAACCCTAACCTGTACCGTAACCCTAACCCTCACCCTAATCCGAAACTGTACCGTAACCCTAACCCTAACCCTAAACCTAACCATAACCCTAACCATAACCCTAACCTGTACGGTAACACTAATGTTAACCGTAACCCTAAATTGTACCGTAACCCTAACACTAAACCTAACCCTAACCCTATCCTGTACCGTAACTCTAACCCTAACCCTAAACGTAACCTGTACCGTAACCCTAAACCTAACCCTAACCATACGTGTACTGTAACACTTGCCTGTACCGTAACCCTAACCCTAACCCAAAATCTAACCCTAAACCTAACCTGTCACGTAACCCTAAACCTAACATTAACCCTAAACCTAACCCTAACCTGCACCCTAACCCTAACCGTAACGGTAACCCTAACATTAAACCTAAACCCATCCCTAACCTGTAACGTAACCCTAACGGTAACCCTAACACTAACCTGTATGGTAAACCTAAACATAACCCTAACCCTAACCCTAACCTGTACCGTAACACTAACACTAATCTTAACACTAACCCTCACTTGTACTGTAACCCTAACCTTAAACCTAACCTAACCCTATCCTGTACCATAACCCTAACCCTAAGAGTAACCTGTACCGTAACCCTAACCGTAACTCTAACCCTAACATGTACCGTAACCCAAACCCTAACCCTAACCCAAACCTGTACCGTAACCCTAACCGTAACCCTAACACTAACCTGTACTGTAACAGTAACCCTAACCCTAAAACTACCCCTAACTTGTACCCTAACACTGTCCCTAACTTGTACCGTAAGCCTAACCCTAACCCTAAACTGTACCGTAACACTAACCCTAACCCTTACCCTAAACTGTAGCGTAAACCTAACCCTAACCCTCACAATAACCTGTACCATAACACTAAACCTAACACTACCTCTACCCGGAACCCTAACCCAAAACTGTACCGAAACCCTACACTAACCCTAACCCTAATTCTAACCTATACCTTAACCCTAACCATAACCCTAAACATAACTTGTACCATAACCCTAACCCTAACCCTAACCCTAACCCTAACCTGTACCGCAACCCTAACCCTAAACCTAACCCTAAACTGTATGGAACCCTAACCATAAAAGTAACCCTAACCCTAACACTAACCCTGACCCTGACCCTAACCTGTACGATAACCTTAAATCTAACCCTAACCCTATACCTAACCTGTACCATAACCCTATCCCTTCCCCTAAACCTAACCCTAACCATAAGCCTAACCTGTACCGTAACCCTAATCCGAACCCTAACCCTAAACCTAGTGCTAACGTATACCGTAAACCGAACCATAAACCTAACCGTAATAACTTGTACCATAAGCCTAATCCTATCACTAACTTTCACCCTAACCTGTATGGTAACACTAACCCTAACAATATCCCTAACCTGTACCGTAACCCGAAACTTAACCCTAACCCTAATGGTAACTTGTACCATAACCGTAGCCCTAACCCTAATCCTAACCTCTACCGCAACCCTAAAACTAACTCTGACACTAACATGTACGGTAACCCTAACCCTAACCTAACCCTACCTGTACAGTAACCCTAACCCTATATCTAACCCTAACCTGTATCGTAACCCTAATCCTAACCCTAAACCTAACAATAACCTGTACTTAATCCTAACCATAACCCTAAACCTAACCCTAATCCTAACCCTAACCCCAACCCTAACCTGTACAGTAACACTAAACCTAACCCTAACCCTAACACTAAGGCTAACCTATACCGTAAAACTAACCCTAAACCCAACCATAACGCTAACTTGTAACGTAACCCTAACCCTAACCCTAACCTAACCCTAACCATAACCTGTACCACACCCTAAACCTAACCCTAACCTAACCCTGACCCTAACCTGTACGGTTAACCTAACCCTAATCCTAACCCTAACCCTAACCCGAACTTGTACGGTAAACCTACCAGAATACCTAACACTAAACCTAAATGGTACCATAACCCTAAACCTAAACCTGACCCTAACGCTATTCCTAACCCTAACCCTAACCTGTAATGTAACCCTAAGCCTAAAACTAACCCTAAACCTAACACCCTAGCGCTAACCTATACCTATACCCTATATAACCTATACCTTAACCCTAACCCTAAAGCTAACTGTAACCCTAAACCTGAGTAACGCTAAACTTAAACCTAAACTGTAACGTAACCCTAACCCTTACCCTAACCTGTACCGTAACCCGAAACCTAAATGTAACCCTAAACTGTACCGTAACCCTAACCATAACCCTAACTCTAACTTGTACCGTAACCATACCCCTAACCCTAACCGTGACCTGTACCGTAACCCTACACCTAACCGTAACCCTAACACTAACCTGTACCGTTAACCTAACGCTAACACTAACCCTAACCCTAACTTGTACAGTAAACCTAACCTAACCCTAAACCTAACCATACCCTGTACCATAACCCGAAACCTTACCTTAACCCTAACTCTAAAACAAACATTTATCCTAACCCTAACACTACCCTAACCTCTATGGCAAACCTAAACCTAACCCTAACACTAACCTTAACCCTAACGTGTACCGTAACAGTAACCTTAACCCTAACCCTAAACCTAACTTGTACTGTAACCCTAAACCTAACCCTAAACCTAACCACAACCAGTACCGTAAACCTAACCCTAACACTAACCCAAAACCTAAACCTAACCCTAACCTGTACGGTAACCCTAAAACGAACCTGTACCATAAGCCTAACCCTAAACCAGACCCTAAACCTAAACTGTACCATAACCCTAACCCTAACCCTAACCCTAACCCTAACCCTAACCCTAAACCTAAGAGTAACCCTTACTTGTTCCGTAACCTTAACCTTAAACATAACCCTAACCTGTACCGAACCCTAACCCTAACACTAACCTGTATCGTAACCCTAACCCTAACCCTAAACCTAACCATAACCTGTACCGTAACCCTAACCCTAACCCTAAAAGTACCGTAACCTTAAACCTAACCCTAACCCTAATACTAACCTATACCGTAACCCTAACCCTAACCCTAACCATATCCATAACTGCACCGTAACTCTAACCCTAACCCTAACCTAACCTTAACCGTAACCTGTACCGTAACCCTAAACCTAACCCAAATCTAACCTGTACCATAACCCTTATCCTAACCCTAAACCTAACCATAACCTGTACCGAAACCCTAACCCTAACCCTTACCCTGACCCTAACCCTAACCCTATCCTGTACCGTTACCCTAACCCTAAACCTAAACCTAATGCTAACCTGTACCGAAACCCTAGCCCTAACCCTAAACCTAACCCTAACCTGTAACTCTACTCTAACCCTAACCCTAACTTAAACCTAACTTGTACGGTAACCCTAACCCTCACGCTATCCCTAACCTGTATGGTAACCCTAACCCTAACCCTAACCCTAATGTGTACCACAAACCTAACCCTAACCCTAACCCTAACACTAACCCTGACACTAACCTGTACGGTAACCCTAACCATAACCATAACCCGAACCCTAACCCTCACCCTAACCCGTACCGTAACCATAACCCTAAACCTAACCTTAACCTGAACCGTAACACTTACCCTAAACCCAACCCTACCCGTAAGCCTAAACCACGATACTGCAACCCTAACCCTAACCCTAACCTTAACCCTACCCTAACCTTAACCATTACCGTACCGTAACACTAAACCTAACCCTAAACCTAACCTTAACCCTAACCTGAACTGAAAACCTAACCCTAACCCTAACACTAAACTGAAACGTAACCCTAACCCCAACCCTAACCCCAAAACTAACATGTACCATAACCCTAACCCTAACGCTAACCCTAATGCGAATTGTACAGTAACCCTAAACCTAACCCTAACCCTAACCATACACTGTACCATAACCCTAACCCTATCCTAACCCTAACCCTAACCTTAACCCTAACCTGTACCATAACCCTAACCCTACCCCTAATCCTAACCCTAAACTGTACCGTAACCCTAACCATAACCATAACCCTAACTTGTACCGTAACCCTAAACCTAACCCTAACCCTAAACCTAACTGGTACCGTAATCCTAACCCTAACACTAACCCTAACAGTAATCCTAAACTTATCCTAACCTGTACCGTAACACTAACCCTAGCCCTATACCTATTCCTAACCAGTTCCATAACCCTAACCCTAACCCTAACCCAAACCCTAATCCTAACCATAACCTGTACCGTAATCCTAACCCTCACCCTATACCTAAATGGTACCATAACCCTAACCCTAACAGTGACACTAAATTTAACCCTAACCACTACCGTAACCCTAACCCTACCACTAAACCTAACCCAAACCTATATCGTAACCCTAACCCTAACAAAACCTTAACCCTAACCTGTACCGTTACCCTAACCGTAAAAGTAAACCCAACCCTAACCCTAACCCTAACCGCTACCGTAACCCTAACCCTAACCCTAATCCAAACCCTAAACTTAACCCTAAACTGTACCATAAACCTAACCCTAACGCTAACCCTAAACCTATTCCTAACCTGTACCGTAACCCTAAACATAACACTAACCCTAATAATAAACCTAACATGTACCGTAACACTAACCATAATCCTAACCCTACCCTGTACCGTAACCCTAACCCTAACCCTAACCTGTACCTTAAAAATAACCTGTACCCTAACCCTAACTCTAAATCTAACCTCTATGACAAACATAAACCTAATCCATTCCTAAAACTAACCCTAACCCGAACCTCTACTGTAACACTAAACCTAACCCTAACCCTAACCCTAACCCTAACCCGAAACCTAAACAGTACAATATCCCTAACCCTAACCCTAACCCGAAACCTAAACAGTACAATAACCCTAACCCTAACACTAACCCTAAACCTAAACCCGCCTGTACCGTAACCCTCACACTAAACCTAACCCTAACCCTAACTATAACCCTAAACAGTACCATAACCCTAAACCTTACCCTCACCCTAACCTGTACCGTAACCATAAACCTAACCCTAAACCTTCCGGTAAACCTAAACCACAAGTTTGGGGCAAGCCTAACACTAACCCTAACCCTAACCATAACACTAACCTGTACCGTAACACTAACCCTAACCCTAAACCTAACCAGTACCGTAACCCTAACCCTAAACCTATCCCTAACGCTAAACCTAACCTGTACCGTAACCCTAAACCTAACCCTAACACTAACCCTAAACTGTACCGAAACCCTAACCCTAACCCTCACCCTAACCTATCGTACCCCTAACCATAACCATTACCCTACCCGTAACGATAACCCACACCTGTACGGCAACCCTAACCCTAACCCTAACCCTAACCCTTACCTGTAACATAACACTAAACCTAACACTAAACGTAACCTGTACCGTAACTCTAACCCTAACCGTAAACCCAACCCTAACCATTCCGGTAAACCTAAAACACAAGTTTGGGGCAAGCCTAACACTAACCCTAAACCTAACTGTAATACTAACCTGTACCGTAACACTAACCCTAACCCTAAACCTAACCAGTATCGTAATCCTAACCCTAACCCTATCCCTAACCCTAAACTAAACCTGTACCGTAACCCTAAACCTAACTCTAACACTGACCCTAAACTGTACCGAAACCCTAAATCTAACCCTCACCCTAACCTGTACTGTACCCCTAACCATAACCCTAACCCTACCCGTAACCATAACCCACACCTGAACGGCAACCCTAACCCTAACCCTAACTCTAACCCTAACCCTAACCCTTATCTGTACCGTAACACTAAACCTAACCCTGAACGTAACCTGTACCGTAACTCTAAACGTAACCCTAACCCTAAACCTAATCCTAACCTGTACCCTAACCCTAACTCTAACATAACAATACCCTGTACTGTAACCCTACCCCTAAACCTAACTCTAACCCTAACCTGTACTGTAACCCTAACCCTCACCTTAACCCTAACTCTAAACCTAACCTGTACCCTAACCCTAACCCTAACCTCTATGGCAAACCTAACACTAACCTGTACCGTAACCCTAACAGGGAAACACTAACCCTAACCCTAACCTGTACCGTAACACTAACCCTAACCCTAAACCTAAACCTTACCTTAAACCTAATCTTAACCCTAACCCTAACCATAACCATAACCCTAACTGTAACCGTAACCCTAACCTGGACCGTAACTCTAACCCTAACCCTAACCCTAACTATAAACCTAAACTGTACCCTAACCCTAACCCTAACCCTAAACTGTACCGTAACCCTAACCCTAATCTTAAACCTAACCTTAACCCTAACCTGTACCGAAAACCTAACCCTAAACCTAACCCGAAGCTGTACCGTAAACCTAAACCTAATCCTAAACCTAACCATAACCCTAACCCTAAATCTAACCTGTATGGTAACCCAAACCTCACCCTAACCCTAAACCTGACCGGTACCGTAACCATAACCCTAACCCTAACCCTAAACGTAACCCTAACACTAACATAAACCTAACCTGAACAGTATCCCTAACCCTACCTAAAATCTAACACTAACCTGTACGGTAACTCTAACCCTAAACCTAACCCTAACACTAACCCTAACCTGTACCATAACCCTAAACCTAACCCTAACCCTAATGCTAACCTATACTGAAACCCTAACCCTAAACCTAATCATAACCATAACTTGTACCGTAACAATAAACCTCAACCTAAACCTAACCTTAACCCTAACCGGTATCATAACCCTAAACCTAACCCTAAACCTAACCTGTACCATAACCCTAAACGTAACCATAACCTGTACTGTAACCCTAACCCTTACCCAGACCCGAACTCTAACTCTAACCTGTACCATAACCCTAACCCTATCCATAACCCTAACGCTAACCTGTACCTCAACCCAAACCCTAACCCCAACCCTAACCTAACATGTACGGTAACCCAACCCTAAACCTAACCCTATCCTCTACGGTAACCCTAACCCTAACCCTAACCCTAACCTGTACCGCACCCTAACCCTAAACCTAAACCTAACCCTAATCCTAACCCTAACCCTGACACTAATCTTTACGGAAACCCTAACCCTAACCCTAACCCTAACCCAAACCCTAACGTGTACCGTAACCATAACCCTAAACCAAACCTTAACCTGAACCGTAACCCTTACCCTAACCCCAACCCTACCCGTAAACCTAAACCACAACTGTACCACAACCCTAACCGTAACCCTAACCGTAACCCTACCCTAACCGTAACCCTTAACTCTACCGTAACACTAAACCTAACCCTAAACCTAATCTGTACCATAACCCTAACCCTAACCCTAAAACTAAACTTAAAACTAACCCTAAAGCTAACCTGTACCATAATCCTCAACCTAACCCTAACCCTAACACTAACTATAACCCTCACGCTAAGCTGTACCATAACCCTAACCCTAACCCTCACCCTAACCTGTACGGTAACCCTAACCCTAACCCTAACCCTACGTGTAACACTAACCCACACTGTACGGCAACCCGAACCCTAACCCAAACCCTAACCGTAAACCTTACCTGTCCCGTAACACTAAACCTGACCTAAACCTAACCTGTACCGTAACCCTCAACCTAACCCTAACCCTAACCCTAACTATAACACTAACGCTAACCTGTACCGTAACCCTAACCCTAAGCCTCACCCTAACCTGTACCTTAACCCTAACCCTATCCCAATCCTACGAATCACACTCACCCACGCCTTTACCGCAACCCTAACCCTAAACCTAACCGGAAATCTTACCTGTCCCGTAACACTAACCCTAACCGTAAACCTAACCTGTACAGTAACCCTAACCCTAAACATAACCCTAAACTTTACCAGAAACCTACCTCTAACCCTAACCAGTACCGTAACCCTAACGCTAACCCTTACACTAACCCTAACCCTAACACTAACCCTAACCTGTACGGTAACCCTAACCCTAACCCTAAACCTAACTCTAAACTGTACGGTAATCCTAACACTAAACCTAATCCTAAAACTAAATGGTATCACAACCCTAACCCTAACCCTTACCCTAACCCTAACCTGTACTGTAACCCTAACCCTAAACCTAACCTGTACCATAACCCTAACCCTAACCCTAACCTATACCGTAACCCTAACCCTAACCCTAATCCTAACCCTAACCCTAACCTGTACCATAAACCTAACACTAAACCTAACCCTAACCCTAACCTGTACTGTAACACTAACCCAAACCCTAACACTACCCCAAACCCTAAACTTAAACGGTACCATAACACTAAACCTAACCCAACCCCTAACCTGTACTGTAACACTAACCCAAACACTAACACTACCCCTAACCCTAAACCTAAACGATACCATAACACTAACCCTAACCCTAACTCTTACCTGTGCTGTAACCCACACCCTAACCCTAACCTGTACTGTAACCCTCACCCTATCCCTAACGCTAACCCTAAACTGTACCGTAACCCTAACCCTAACACTAACCTAAACCTAACCTGTACTATAAACTTAACACTAAACCTAACCCTAACCCTAAACTGTACCGTAACAGAAACCGTAAACCTAAACCTAACCTGTACCATAACCCTAACCCTAACCCTAAACCTAAACCTAACCCTAAACCTAACCAGTACTGTAATCCTCAACCTAATCCTAGCCCTAACCCTAACTATAACCCTAAGGCTAACCTGTACCATAACCCTAAAACTAACCCTCACCCTAACCTGTACCGTAACCCTAACTCTAACCCTGACACTATGAGTAACACTAACCCACACTGTACGGCAACCGAAACCCTAACCCTAACCCTAACCGTAAACCTTACCTATCCCGTAACAGTAACCCTGACCCTCAACCTAACCTGTACCGTAACCCTCAACCTAACCCTAACCCTAACCATTAACTATAACACTAACGCTAACCTGTACCATAACCCTAACTCTAACCCTCACCCTAACCTGTACCTTAACCATTTCCCTAACCCTAACACTACAAATCACGCTAACCCACACCTTTACGGCAACCCTAAACCTAACGGTAAACCTTACGTGTCCCGTAACACTAACCCTGACTCTAAACCTAACCTGTACAGTAACCGTAACCCTAAACTAATCCCTAAACTGTACCATAACCCTACCCCTATCCCTAACCCTAACCCTTACCCTAACACTAACACTAACACTAATACTAACACTAACACTAACCTGTAACGTAAACCTAACCCTTACACTAACCCTAACCCTAAATTGTATCGTAAACCTAACCCTAAACCTAACACTAACCCTACACTGTACCGTAACCCTAAACCTAACCCTAACCCTAGCTTTAAACCTATCCTGTACCCTAACGCTAACCATAAACCTAACCTCTATGTCAAACCTAACCCTAACAGTGCCACTAACCGTAACCCTAACCTGTACCGTAACACTAACCCTAACCCTAACCCTAAACTTACCCTAAATTTAACGTGTACCATAACACTAACCCTAACCCTAAACCTAAACCTAAACCTAACGCTAACCTGTAACATAAACCTAACACTAATCCTAACCCTAACCCTAACCTGTACTGTAACACTAACCCAAACCCTTACACTACCAATAACCCTAAACCTAAACGGTACCATAACACTAACCCTAACCCTAACCCTAACTATAACCATAACGCTAACCTGTACCGTAACTCTAACCCAAACCCTCACCTAACCAGTACCGTAACCCTAACCCAAACCCGAACACTACGAGTAACACTAACCCACACTGTACCGCAACCCTAACCCTAACCCTTACCGTAAATCTTACCTGTCCCGTAACCCTAACCCTGAGCCTAAACCTAACGTGTACCGTAACCCTCAACCTAACCCTAACACTAACAATAACACTAACGCTAACCTGTACCATAACCCTAACCCTAAGCTATACCGTAACCCTAACCCTAACCATAACCCTAATCCTAACCTGTAACATAAACCTAACACTAAACTTAACCCTAACCCTAACCTGTAGTGTAACAATGACCCAAACTCTAACACCTAACCCTTACCCTAACCCTAACCCTAATCGTAAACCTTACATCTCCCGTAAGACTAACCCTGACCCTAAACCTAACCTGTACCGTAACCCTAACCCTAACCCTAATGCTAAAAGGTACCGTAACCCTAACCCTAACCCTAATGCTAACCTGTACCGCATCCTAAACTAAACCCTAACCCTAACCCTCACCTGTACGGTAACCCCAACACTAACCCTAACCCTAACCATAACGGTAACTTGTACCGTAACCCTAACCCTAACCCTAGCCCTAACCTGTACCGAAACCGTAACCCTAATCCTAACCCTAAACTTTACCGGAAACCTAACCCTAAACTAACTCTAATCTGTACCGTAACTCTACCCCTATCCCTAACCGTAACCTGTACCGTAACCCTAACCCTAACCCTAACCCTAACACTAACCTGTACCGTAACCCAAACCATAACACGAACCCTAACCCTAACTTGTACCATACCCTAAAACTAACCCTAAACCTAATGCTACCCTGTACCGTAACCCTAACCCTAACGCTACCCTGTACCGTAACCCTAATCCTAACCTTAACCTAACTCTAAACCTAAACTGTACCCTAAACCTAACCCTAACTCTAACCTCTATGGCAAACCTAACCCTAACCCTAACACTAATCCTAAACCTAACCTGTACCGTAACACTAACCATAACCCTAACACTAACACTAACCCCTAATCCTAACCCTAACCCTAACCCTAACCTATACCGTAACCCTAACCTATACCTTAACCCTAACCCTACCCTTAACACTGACAGTAACCTGTACCGTAAACCTAAGCCTAATCCTAAGCCTAACCCTAAGGATAAGCTGTACCTTAACCATAACCCTAAACATAACCATAACCCTAATTGTACCGCAACACTAACCCTAACCCAGCCTGTAACGTAACCCTAAACCTAACCCTAACCCTAAACCTAACCTGTACAGAAACCCTAACCCTAACCCTAAACTGTACTGTAACCCTAACACTAACCCTAACACTCACCTGTATCGTAACCCTAACCCTAACACTAACCCTAAACCTTACTTGTATCATAAACCTAAACCTAACCCTTACCCTAACCCTACTCTGTACCGTAACCCTAACCCTAACCCTAACCAGTACCATAACCCTAACCCTACCCTTAAACCTAACTGCAAACCTAAACTGTACCCTAAACCTAATCCTAACCCTAACCCCTATAGCAAACCTAACCCTAACCATAACCTGTACCATAACACTAACCCAAACCCTAACCCTAATGCTAACGCTACTTACCGTAACCCTAACCCTAACCCTAAACCTAACCTGTACCGAAACCCTAACCCTAACCCTAACCTGTACTGTAACCCTAACATTAACACTAACACTAACCTGTACTGAAACCCTAACCCTAACCCTAACCCTAACCTGTACCATAACCCTAAAACAAACCCAATCCTAACCCTAACGCTAACCTATACCTTAACCTTAAACCTAAATCTAAACGTAACCCTTATTTGTAACTTTACGCTAACCCTAACCCTAACCCTAAACCTAACCCTATCCATAACCTGTACCGTAACACTAACCCTAAGCCTAAACCTAACGCTAACCTGTACCATAACCCTAACCCTAACCCTAACCTGTACTGTAACCCTAACACTAACGCTAACCTATACCTTAACCTTAACCCTAAATCTAAACGTAACCCTTATTTGTAACTTAATGCTAACCCTAACCCTAACCCTAAACTTAACCCTAACCATAACCTGTACCGTAACAATAAACGTAAGCCTTACCCTAACGCTAACCTGTACTGTAATCCTAACCCTAACCCTAACCCTAACTGGAACCACAAACTAACCCTAAACCTAACCCTAACCTGTACCATAACCGTAAACCACACCCTAACCCTAACTATAACCTATATCGTAACCCTAACCCTAAACCTAACCCTAACACTAACCTATACCGTAACCCTAAACCTAACCCTACCCTAACCCTAACGCTAACCTATACCGTAGCCCTAACCCTAAACCTAACCATAACCCTAACCTGTACTGCAACCCTAACCCTAACCATAACCAAACCAAACTGTATCGTAAACCTAACCCTAAACCTAACCCTAACCTGTACCATTACCTTAACCCTAACCCTAATCCTAACCTAACCATAACCTGTACCGTAACCGTAACACTAAAGCTAACCCTAACCCTAAACCTAACCTGTACCAAAACCCTAAAACTAAACCTAATGCTAACCACTACCGTAACCCTAACCGCAACCCTAACACTAACCTGTACCGTAACCCTAACCCTAACCATAAACCTGACCATAACCTGTACCCTACTCCTAACCCTAACCAAAAACCTAACTGTAACCCTAACCCTAACCCTAACATGTACAGTAACACTAAACCTAACCCTAACCCTAAATGCACGCTAACCTATACCGTGAACCTAACCGTAAACCTAACTGTAAACCTATCTTGTAATGTAAACCTAACCCTAACCCTAAACCTAACCTAACCCTAACCCTAACCTGTACTGCAACCCTAATGCTAACCCTAACCTTAACACTGATCGTAACCTATACCGTAACCCTAAAAATAACCCTAACCCTAATCCTAAACCTAACCCTAACCGTAACCTGTATGGTAACCCTAACCCTAAACCTAACCTAAATGTAAATGGTACCATAAATCTAACCCAATCCCTAACCCTAAACCTAACACTAACCCTAAACTGTATTGTAAACCTGACCCTACCCCTAACCTGTACCGTAACTCTACCCCTAACCCTAACCCTAACCCTAAACTGTACCGTAACCCTAACCCTAACCCTAACCCAAACGTGTACCATAACCCTAACCCTAACCCTAAAACTAACAATAACCTGTACAATAACACTAACCCTAAACGTAACCCTAACACTAAGCTGTACCGTAACCCTAAGCCTAACCCGAATGCTAACCTGTATCGTAACCCTAACCCTAACCCTAAACTGTACCGTAACCCTAACCCTAACCCAAACATGTACCGTAACGCTAACCATAACCCTAACCCTAACACTAACCCTAACCCTAACACTAACCTGTAACGTAACCCTAACCCTAACCCTAACCCTAACTCAAACTTGTACAATAACCGTAACGGTAACTCTAAGTCTAAACTGTACCATAAACCTAAACCTAATCCTAACCCTAACCCTATCCTCTACCCTAACCCTAACCCTATCCCAAACCCTACCCTGTACGGTAACCCTATACCTAACGCTAATCATACCCGTAACCGTAACCCAAACCTGTACCGTAACCCTAACCCTAACTCTAACCCTAACGCTAACTCTAACCGTAACCCTTACCTATACCGCAACACTAACCCTAACGCTAACCCTAACCTGTACCGTAACCCTAACCCTAACCCTAACCTGTACTGTAACCCTACCCTAACCCTAACACAAACCTGAACCGTAACCCTAAATGTAAACCTAACCTTAACCTGTACTGTAACCCTAACCTCATGCTAACACTTACACTAACCCTAACCCTAAACTGAACCGTAACCGTAACCCTAACACTAACCCTAAACCTAACCCTAACTTGTACCGTAACCCTAACCCTAACACTAACCCTAACCCGGAACCTAACCTGTACCGTAACCCTAAACCTAACCCTAACCTGAACCGTAACTCTAAATGTAACCCTAACCCTAATCTGTACTGTAACCCTAACCCTAATGCTAACCCTAACACTAACCCTAACACTAAACTGCCCCGTAACCGTAACCCTGACACTAACCCTAACCCTAACCCTAACTTGTACCATAACCCTAACCCTAACACTAACCCTAACCCTAACCTCTACTGTAACCCTAACCCTAACCCTAACACAAACCTGAACCGTAACCCTAAATGTAACCCTAACCCTAACCTGGACTGTAACCCTAACCCTAATGCTAACCCTAACACTAAACGTAACCCTAAACTGTACTGAAACCGTAACCCTTACACTAACCCTAACCCTAAACTGTACAGTATCCCTAACCTTATCCTAACCCTCAACTGTAATCCTTACCAGTACTGTAAGCCTAACCCTAACCCTAAACATAACCCTAAACCTAACCTGTCCCATAAACTTAACCCTAATCTGGTCAGTAACTCTAACCGTAACACTAACTCTTAACCAAACCTTAACCTTACCCTAACTTGTACCTTAACCCTAAAACTAACCCTAACCATAATGTTTACCATAACACTTACCTGTACCGAAAACCTAATCCTAACCCTAAACCTAACCCTAAACCTAAACTGTCACGTAACCCTAACATTAATATTAACCCTAACACTAACCCTAACCTGCACCCTAACCCTTACCCTGAACGTAACCCTAAACTTAAACCTAAACCCATCCCTAACCTTTACCGTAAACCTAAGGGTAACCCAAATCCTAACCTGTACCGTAAACCTAACCATAACCCTACCCCTAACCCTAAACCTAACGTGTACCGTAACCCTAACACTAACCCTAACCCTAACTCTAAAATATACAGTAACCCTACCCCTAACACTAACCATAACATGAACTGTAACCCTAACCCTTACCCTAAACCTAACCCTAACCCTAACACTAACACTAACGTGTACCATAACCCTAACCCTAACACTAACCCTAACCCTAACTTTTACCGTAACCCTAAACCTAACGCTCCCCCTAACCTGTGCCGTAACCCTAACCCTACCTTAACCCTAACTCTCAACCTAACCTGTACCCTAACCTAACCCTAACCCTAACCTCTATGGCAAACCTAACCCTACCCTATCACTAACACTAACCCTATCCTGTACCGTAACACTAACCCTAACCTTAAACCTAACACTAACCCTAACCTGTACCATAACCCTAACACTAACCCTAACCCTAAACTCTACTGTAAACCTAACCCTAACCCTAACCCTAACCCTAAACCGACCCTAACCCTAACCTGTAACGTAACCCTAAACCTAGCCCTTACCTGTACGGTAACCCTAACACTAACCCTAACCCTAAAACTATCCCTAACTTGTACCGTAACCCTAGCCCTATCCCTAACCCTCACGCCTACCGTAACCCTAACCCTAACCCTAACCCTAAACCTAACCCTAACCTGTACCGAAACCCTAACCCTAAACCTAACCCTAACCTGTACTGTAACACTAACACTAACCCTAACCCTAACCTGTACTGAAACCCTTACCCTAACCCTAAACCTAAACTTAACCGTAACCCTAACCCTAACACTAACTCTAATCTGCACCGTAACCCTACTCTAACCCTAACTGTAACCTGTACCATGTCCCTATCCGTAATCCTCACCCTAACACTAACCTGTACCGTAACCCTAACCATAACAATATCCCTAACCCTAACATGTACCGTAACCTAAACCTAACCCTAACCCTAACCTTACCCTGTACCGTAACCCTAAACCTAACCCTACCCTGTACCGTAACCCTAACTTTAACCTTAACCCTAACTCTAAACCTAACTGTACCCTAAACCTAACCCTAACCGTAAACTCTATGGCAAATCTAACTCTAACCCTAACACTAACCCTAACCCTAACCCTAAACCTAACCTGTACCATAAACCTAACCCTAACCCTAAACCTAACCCTAACCTTTACCGTAAACCTAACCCTAAACCTAAGCCTAAACGTAACCCTAATCCTAACCTGTACCATAACACTAAACCTACCCCTAACCCTAAGCCTAACACAAACCTATACTGTAACCCTAAGCCTAAACCTAACCATTACCGTAACTTGTACTGTAACCCTAACCCTAACCCTAACCCAAACTGTAACGTAACCCTAACCCTAACCCTAAGCCTAACCCTAACCTGTACTGTAACCCTAACCCTAACCCTAACCTGTACCGTAACCCTAACCCTAACCCTAAACCTAACCATAACCTGTACCCTAATCCTAACCCTAACCCTAACGCTAACCCTATCACTAAACCTAACCCTAACATGTACAGTAACATTAAACCTAACCCTAACCCTAACTTCATGGTAACCTATACCATAATTCTAACCCTAAACCTAACCATAAACCTAACTTGTAACGTAACCCTAACCCTAATCCTAACCCTAACCCTAACCTAACCCTAACCTGTACCGCAACCCTAACCCTAACCCTAACACTAACCCTGACCCTAACCTGTACGGAAACCATAAACCTAACACTAACCCTAAACCTAAACAGTAACATTAATCTAACCCTAACCCTTACCCTAACCCTAACCGTAACCCTAACCTAAACCGTAACCCTAACCCTACCTTAACTTGTACCCTAATCCTAACCCTAAAACTAACCCTGACCCTAACCCTAACCCTAACCTGTACCATAACCCTAACCCTAAACCTAAACCTAAACTGTATCGTAACCCTGACCCTCACCCTAAAACTAACCATAACCTGTATCATAACACTAACAATAACCGTAACCCTAAACCTAACCTGTACCATAACCCTAAACCTAACTCTAAATCTAACCAGTACCGTAACCCTAACCCTAACCCTAACCTTATCCTGTACCTCAACACTAACCTTAATCGTAAACCAGATCCTAACCTATATGGTAAACCTAACATTAACCCTAAACCTAACCTTAACCCTAACCTCTGCTGTAACCCTAACCCTAACCATAACCGTAACCTGCATAGTAACCCTAACCCTAAACCTAACCCTAACCTGTACCGAAATCCTAACCCTAACCCTAACCTGTACTGTAACCCTAACACTAACCCTAAACCTTAAATGTAGTGAAACACTAACACTAACCCTAAGCTGCACCGTAACCCTAACCCTAACCCTAACTCTAACCTGTACCGTCACACTACACCTAACACTAACCGTAACATGTACCGTAACCCTAACCCTAACACTAACCTGTTCCATAACCCTAACCCTAACCCTAACCCTAACCAGTACCGTAACCCTAACATGAACCTTAACCCTAACTCTAAACCTAACCTGTCCCTAACCCTAACCCTAACCACTATGGCAAAATTAACCATAACCATAACCCTAACCCTAACCCTAACCCTACCCTGTACCATAACCCTACCCTAACCTTAACCCTAAAATGTACCGAAACCCTAACCCTAACCCTATCACTAACCTGTTCTGTAACCCTAATACTAACCTTAACCCTAACCTGTATTGGAACCCTAACCCTAACATGTACCGTAACCCTAAAACAAACCTAACCCTAAACCTAACCCTAACTCTAACCTATAACGAAACCCTAACCGTAAACCTAACCGCAACACTACTTGTACCGTAACCCTAACCCTAACCTTAACCCTAACCTGTACGGTAACCCTAACCCTATCCCTAACCTGTACCGTAACCCTAACCCTAACCCTAACCCTAAACTTAACCCTAACCATAACCATAAACCTATTTGTATCGTAACCCTAAACATAACCCTAAACCCAACCCTAACCCTAACTCTAACCCTTACCTGCACCGTGACCCTAGCATTAACCCTAACCCTAACCTGTACCGTAACCCTAACACTAACCCTCACCCTAACCCTAAACCTATACCTAAACCTAAATTGTACCTTGCCTTAACCCAAACCCTAACCCTAACCCTAACCTGTACCGTAACCCTACCCTTATCGCTAACCCAAATCTGTACCGTAAACGTAACACTAACCCTAACACTAACCCTAAACCTAATCCTAAACCTAACACTAAATTGTATCATAACCCTAACTCTAACACTAACCCTAACCCTAACTTCTATCATAAACCTAACCTTAACCTAACCCTAACCCTACACTGTACCGTAAACCTAACCCACACCCTAACCCTAGCTCTAAACTTAACCTGTATCCTAACCCTAACCATAACCCTAAACTCTTTGGCAAACTTAACGCTAATCCTAACAATAACCCTAAACCTAACCTGTACCGTAACACTAACCCTAACACTAACACTACGCCTAAGCCAAAGTCTAACCTGTACCATAACCCTAACCCTATCCCTAACCCTAACCCTAACCTGTACCGTAATACTAACGCTAACCCTAACGCTATCACTAACCCTCACCTTAAACCTAACACTAACCCTAACATGTACCGTAACCCTAACCCTAGCCCTAACACTAACCTTAATCCTAACCCTAACCTTAACCTGTACCGTAACCCTAACTGTAATCCTAAACCCAATCCTAACCCTACCCTAACCACTACCGTAACCCTAACCCTAACCTTAAACTTAACCCTAAACTGTACCGTAACCCTAAACTTAACGCTAACCCTAACCCTTCCCTGAACCGTAACCCTATCCCTAACCCCAACCCTAACCTGTACCGTAACCCTAACCCTAACCCTAACCCTAAACTAATCACTAAATTGTACCGTACCCTAACACTAACCCTAACCCTACCCTATACCGTAACCCTAAACCTAACTCTAACCTGTACCATAACCCTAACCCTAAACCTAACTCTAACTCTAAACCTAACCTGTACCATAACCCTAACCCTAACCCTAACCTCTATGGCAACCCTAACCCTAACAACACTAAACCTAACCCTAACCTGTACCGTAACACTAACCCTCACGCTAACACTACTCCTAACACTAAACCTAACCTATACCATAACCCTAACCCTAACCTTAACCCTAACACTAACCCTTACCTATACCATAACCCTCAACCTAACACTAACCCTAACCATAAACCTAACACTAAACCTAACCTGTACCATAACCCTAAACCTAACCGTCACCCTAACCTGTACCGTAACCCTAACCCTAACACTAACCCTACCAGAAACACTAACACACACTTGTACTGCAACCCTAACCCTAACACTAATCCTAACAGTAACCCTTAGCTGTCCCGTAACACTAACCCTAACCCTAAAGCAATGTGTTCCTTAACCCTCACCCTAACCCTAACCCTAACTTGTACCATATCCCTACCACTACCCCTACCCTAACCTGTACAGTAATCCTAACCCTAACCTAACAGTAACCCTAAACCTAACCGTAACCCTAACCCTAACCCTAACACTAACCTGTACCGTAACCCTAACTCTAACACTAACCCTCAACCTTACTTGTATCGTAAACCTAACCCTAACCCTAACCCTAACCCTAACGTGTAACGTAACCCTAAAACCTAACCCTAAACCTAACCCTTACCATACCCCTAAACCTAACCTGTACTGCAACCCTAAACCTAACCCTAACCCTAACCCAGACCCTAACCTGTACGGTAATCCTAACCCTAACCCTAACACTAAACCTAACCCTAACTCGTGCTGTAACCTAAGCCTAAAACTAATCCTAACCCTAACCTGTACCGTAACCCTAACCCTAAACCTAACCCTAACCTTAACCCTAACCTGTACTGCAACCCTAACCCTAACCCTAACCCGAACCTAACCCTAACCCTAACGCTAACCTATACCATAACCCTAACCATAAACTTAACCATAATCCTAACTTGTATCATAACCCTAACCCTAACCCTAAACCTAACCAAACCTGTACAGTAACCGTAACCGTAACCCTAAGCCTAAACCTAACCTGTACCGTAACCGTAACCCTAACACTAACCTTCACCCTAAACTGTACTGTAACACTAACACTAACAATAACCCTAACCTGTACCATAACTCTAACCCTAACCCTGACTTGTTCTGGAACCCTAACCCTAACCCTAAACTAACCCTAACCCTAACCCTAATCCTAACCATACCTGTACCGTAACCCTAACCCTAACCCTAAACCAAAACCTAACCTGTACCGTAACCGTAACCCTAACCCTAAACCTAACCTGTACCGTAACCCTAACCTTAACCATAACCATAACCTGTAGCGCAACTCTAACCCTAAGCCTAAGCCTAACTCTAACCTGTACGGTAACCCTAAACATAACCCAAACCTAAGCTGTACCGCATCCCTAACACTAACCCCAACCCTAACCCTAAACCTAACCTGTATGCTAACCCTAACCCTAACCCTAACACAAAACCTATCCGGTAACATAACCCTAACCCTAAACCTATACCTAACCTGTACCATAACCCTAACCTTACCACCTACCTCACCCTAACCTGTACTGTAAACCTAAACCTAACCCTAACACTAACCCTTACCCTAACCTGTACTGTAACCCTAAACCGAACCCTAACCCTAACCCTAATGCTAACCAATACCATAACCCTAACCCTAAACCTAAACGTAACCCTAACTGTACCATAACCCTAACCCTAACACTAACCTTCACCCTAACCTATACCGTAACCCTAAAGCTAAAAATAACACTAACCTGTACCGTAACCCTAACCCTACACTTAAAGCTATAAACCTGTTCCGTAATCCTAACCCTAACCCTAAACCTAAACCTAACCCGTTAAACCCGAACCCTAACCCTAACCTGTTCCATAACCCTAACTCTAACCTGTACCGTAACCCCAACCGTAACCCTAACCCTATTGCTAACCTGTACCGTAATCCTAACCCTAACCCTAACCTGTACCGTAACCCTAACCCAAACCCTAAAACAACCATAACCTGTAACATAACCCTAACCCTACTGTAACCCAAACCCTAACCTGTATCGTAACCATAACCCTAACCCTAACCCTAACCTGTAGGCAAGCCGAACCTTACCCCTAACCATAACTCTAAACTGTACGGTAACCCTAACCCTAACCCTAATTTGTACCGTAACACTAACCTTAATGCTAAAATCTATCGTAACACTAACCCTAACCCTAACCCTAAGCCTAACTCTAACCTGTACCATAACCCTAACCCTAATCCTAACCCTAACTTGTACCGAAACCCTAACCCTATCCCTAACCTGTACTGTAACCCTAACAATAACCCTAACCCTAACCTGTACTGAAACCCTAACCCTAAACCTAACCCTAACCTGTACCAATACCCTAACCCTAACCCTAAACCTAACCAAACCTGTACCATAACCGTAACCGTAACCCTAAGCCTAAACCTAACCTGTATCGTCACCCTAACCCTAAACCTAGCCCTAATGCTAACCAGTACCGTAAATCTAACCCAAACCCAAACCCTATCCTATACCGTAACCCTAACCCTAACCCTATCTAACCCTAACTCTAAACCTAACCTGTACCCTACACTAACCCTAACCCTAAACTCTATGGCAAACCTAACCCTAACCCTAACACTAACACTAAACCTACCCCCATCTCTAACCTGTACCCTACCCTAATCCTAACCCTAAACTCTATGGCAAACCTAACCCTAACCCTAACACTAACACTAAACCTAGCCCCATCTCTAACCTGTACCGTACCCTAAGCCAATCCCTAACCCTAACCCTAACCCTAATGCTAACCTACACCTAAAACTAACCCTAAACCTAACTGTAACCCTAACTTGTACCGTAACCCAACCCTAACCCTAAAACTAACCCTAATCTGTAATGAAACCCTAACCCTAACACTAACCCTAACCTGTACCGTAACCCTAACCCTAAACCTAAACCTAACCATAACCTCTAATGTAACCGTAACCCAACCCTAATCCTAACCCTAAACCTAACCTGTACCGTATAACTAACCCTAACTCTAACCTTAAAACTAACCTGTACAGTAACCCTAACCCTAACCCTAACCTGTACGGTAACCCTACCTCTAACCCTAAACCTAACCTGCACCTAATCCTAACCTTAACACAAACCCTAACACTAACCTAACCCTAACCCTAACCCTAACCTGTACCGTAACTCTAAACCGAACCCTAACCCTAACCCTAACGGTAACCAATACCGTAACCCTAGCCCTAAACCTAACCGTAACCCTAACTGTACTGTAACCCTAACCCTAACACTAACCTTCACCCTAACCTATACCATAAACCTAACACTAACAATAACACTAACCTGTACCGTAAACCTAACCCTACACTTAAAGCTAACCATAACCTGTTACGTAATCCTAACCCTAACCCTAACCATAACCATAACCCTAAACCTAACCTTAACCTATACTGTAACCCAAACCCTAACCGAAAACCTAAAGCTAACCCCGTAACCCTATTCCTAAACCTAACCTGTACCGCAACCCTAAACCGAACCCTAACCCTAACCTGTATGGTAACTCCAACCCTAACCCTACCCTAACCTGTACCGCAACCGTAACCCTAAACCTAACCCTCACCCTAACCCTAAGCCTGACACTAACCTGTACGGTAACCCTAACCCTAACCCTAACCTTTACGGTAACCCTTAGCTTAACGCGAACCCCAACCTGTACCATAACCCTAACCCTAACCCTAATCCTAACCGAAACTGTACCATAATCCTAAAACTAACCTTAACACTCTCCTGTACCGTAACCCTAACCCTAACCCTGAACCTAACCATAACCTTTACCCTAATCCTAACCCTAACCCTAAACCTTACCCTAACGCTAACCCTAACCCTAAAAGGTACAGCAACACTAAACCTAACCCTAACCCTAAATTAACGCTAACCTATTCCGTAAACAGAACACTAAACCTAACCGTATACCTAACTTGTAACATAACCCTATCCCTAACCTTAATCTAAGCTAACCCTAACCCTAACCTGTACCACAACCCTAACCCTAACCCTAACACTATACCTGACCCTAACCTGTAAGGTAAACCTAAACCTAACCCTAACCCTAACCTGTACGGTAACCCTAACACTAAACCTAACCCTAAGCCTAAACAGTACCATAAATGTAACCCTAACCCAAACACTAACCCTATCCCTAACCTGTACCTTAAACCTAACCCTAATCATAAATCTAACCAAAACCTGTACCATAATCCTAACCCTACCTGTAACCCAAACCCTAACATGTACTGTAACCCTCACCCTAAAGCTAATGCAAACCTGTACCGTAACCGTAACCCTAAACCTAACCTGTACGCAACCATAACCTTAACCCCTACCCTAACCCTAAACTGTACCGTAAACCTAACCCTAACCTGTACCATAACCCTAACCCTAACCCTAAGCCTGACCAAACCTGTACGGGAACCGGAACCATATCCCTAACCCTAAACCTAAACCTAACCTGTACCGTAACCCTAACCCTAACCATAACCCTAATGCTAACCTGTACCGTAACCCTAACCCAAACCCTAACCCTATCCTATACCGTAACCCTAAACCTAACCCTAAACCTAAACCTAACTCTAAACCTAACCTGTACCCTAACCCTAACCCTAATCTAAACTCTGTGGCAATCCTAAAACTGTACCATAAACTGTAAACTGTACCGTAACCCTAACCCTAACCAGTACCATAACCCTAACCCTAACCCTAAACCTAACCAAACCTGTACCAGAACCGGAACCATAACCCTAACCCTACCCCTAAACCTAACCTGTACCGCAACCCTAACCGTAACCCTAACCCTAATGTATGTACCGTAAACCCTAACCCTACCCTAACCCTACCCAACCGTAACCCTAAACCTAAACCTAACTAACCTACCCTAACCCTAACCCTACTAACCCTAACCTGTACGGTAACCTAACCCTAACCCTAACCTTTACGGTAACCCTTAGCTTAACGCGAACCCCAACCTGTACCATAACCCTAACCCTAACCCTAATCCTAACCGAAACTGTACCATAATCCTAAAACTAACCTTAACACTCTCCTGTACCGTAACCCTAACCCTAACCCTGAACCTAACCATAACCTTTACCCTAATCCTAACCCTAACCCTAAACCTTACCCTAACGCTAACCCTAACCCTAAAAGGTACAGCAACACTAAACTAACCCTAACCCTAAATTAACGCTAACCTATTCCGTAAACAGAACACTAAACCTAACCGTATACCTAACTTGTAACATAACCCTATCCCTAAACCTTAATCTAAGCTAACCCTAACCCTAACCTGTACCACAACCCTAACCCTAACCCTAACACTATACCTGACCCTAACCTGTAAGGTAAACCTAAACCTAACCCTAACCCTAACCTGTACGGTAACCCTAACACTAAACCTAACCCTAAGCCTAAACAGTACCATAAATGTAACCCTAACCCAAACACTAACCCTATCCCTAACCTGTACCTTAAACCTAACCCTAATCATAAATCTAACCAAAACCTGTACCATAATCCTAACCCTACCTGTAACCCAAACCCTAACATGTACTGTAACCCTCACCCTAAAGCTAATGCAAACCTGTACCGTAACCGTAACCCTAAACCTAACCTGTACGCAACCATAACCTTAACCCCTACCCTAACCCTAAACTGTACCGTAAACCTAACCCTAACCTGTACCATAACCCTAACCCTAACCCTAAGCCTGACCAAACCTCTACGGGAACCGGAACCATATCCCTAACCATAACCCTAAACCTAACCTGTACCGTAACCCTAACCCTAACCATAACCCTAATGCTAACCTGTACCGTAACCCTAACCCAAACCCTAACCCTATCCTATACCGTAACCCTAAACCTAACCCTAAACCTAAACCTAACTCTAAACCTAACCTGTACCCTAACCCTAACCCTAATCGTAAACTCTGTGGCAATCCTAAAACTGTACCATAAACTGTAAACTGTACTGTAACCCTAACCCTAACCAGTACCATAACCCTAACCCTAACCCTAAACCTAACCAAACCTGTACCAGAACCGGAACCATAACCCTAACCCTACCCCTAAACCTAACCTGTACCGTAATCCTAACCGTAACCCTAACCCTAATGCTAACATGTACCGTAAACCTAACGCAAAACCTAACCCTATCCTATACCGTAACCCTAAACCTAACCCTAAACCTAACCCTGACTCTAAACCTAACCTGTACAGCAACCCTAACCCTAACCCTAACGCTAACCCTGAACCTGACCTGTACGGTAATCCTAACCCTAACACTAACCTAACCCTAACCCTACCCCTAGCCTGTACAGTAACCCTAATTCGAAACCTAACCTTAAACCTAACCGTTACCATAACCCTAACCCTAAACCTAAGCCTAAACCTAACCCTAAACTGTACCGTAACCCTAACCATAACCCAAAACCTATCACTACCTGTACCGTAACCCTAACCCCAACCCTACCCATAACCCTAACCTGTACCGTAACCATAAACCTAACCCTAACCCTAAACCTAATGCTAACCTATACCGTAACTTTAACCCTAAACCCAAGCCTAACCCTAACTTCTACTCTAACCCTAACCCTAACCCTAACTCTAAACCAACCCTAACCTGGCCGTAAACCTAACCCTAACCCAAACCTAAACCTAAACCTAAACCTAACCTGTACCGTAACCCTAACCAAACCCAAAACCTAATGCTAACCTGTAACGTAACCGTAATCCTAACCTAACCCTAAACTGTACCACAACTCTAACCTTAACCCTAAACCTTAACGAACATCTACAGTAAGCCTAACCTAACCCACACCCTAATCTGTACCGCAACCCTAACCTAACCATAAACCTCACCCTAACGTGTACGGTAACCCTAAACCTAATCCTAACCCTAACCAGTACCGCAACCCTAAACCTAAACCTAACCTTAACCCTAACGCTAACACTAACCCTAACCTGTACCATAAATCTAACACCAACCCTAACCCTATCCTTAAACCTAACCTTAACCCTAACCCTAACCCTAACCCTAACCCTAACCTATACCGTACCTGATCCCTAACCCTAAACCTAACCCTAAGCCTAAACCTAACCCTAACCTGTTTCGTAACATTAACTGTAACCCTAAACCCAACCCTAACCCTAATTCTAACCACTCCCGTAACCCTAACCCTACTTAACCCTAAACTGTACCGTACACTAACCCTAAGGCTAACCCTAACCATAACCCTTACCTGCACTGTAACCCTACGCCTAACCCTAACCCTACCCTAAACTTTACCCTAACCCAAAACCTAACTGTACCATGCTCTAACCCTAATACTAACCCTAACTGTAACCCTAACTTGTACCGTAACCTAGCCCTAACCCTAAACCTAACCTGTACTGTAACCCTAACCCTAACCCTAAACTCTATGGCAAACCTAACCCTAACCCTAACAAACCCTAACCCTAACCTGTACTCCTAACACTAACCCTAACACTAACCCGTAACACTAACCGTAACCCTAACTTGTACCGTACCCTAGCCCTAACCTTAAACCTAAATACTGTAACCCTAACCCTAACCCTACTCTATGGCAAACCTAACCCTAACTCTAACACAAAAACTCTAACCTGTACCGTAAAATAACCCTAACCCTAACAATACTCCTAACCCTAAACCTAAACTGTACCCTAACCCTAACACTAACCCTAAACTCTATGGCAAACCTAACCCTAACCCTAACACTAACCCTAACCCTAACCTGTACCGTAACAATAACCCTAACCTGTACCGTAACCCTAACCCTAACCCTAAACCTAACCCTAACTGTACGGTAACCCTAACCACCCTAACCCTAAACCGTAAACTTAACCCTAACCTAACTAACCTGTACCTTACCCTACCGTAACCCTAACCCTAGCCCTAAACCCTAACCCTACCCTACCTTAAGTAATAACCCTAACCCGAACCTAACCCTAAACCTAACCCTAACCCTAAACCTAACCTGTAAACCGTAACCCTAACCGCTAACCCTAAACCTAACCATACCTGTATCGTAACCCTAAACCAAAACCCTAACCCTAACCCTAATCCTAAACCTAATCCTAACACTAACCTGTACCGTAACCCTACCCTAACACTAACCCTAACCCTAACTTGTACCGTAACCCTAAACCTAACCCTAAACCTAACCCTACCCTGTACCGTAAACCCTAACCCTAACCCTAACCTTAACCCTAACTCTAAACCTAACCTGTACCCAAACCCTAAACCTAAACTCTGTGCCAAACCTAACCCTAACACTAACACTAACCCCAACCTTAACCTGTACCGTAACACTAAAACTAACCCTAAACCTAAGCCTAAACCTAACCTGTACCGTAACCCTAAAAATAACCCTAAACTTAACCCTAACCTTTACCGTAAACCTAACCCTAACCTTACCCTAAACCTAACCCTAACCCTAACCTGTACCGTAACCCTAAACCTAACACTAATCTACACCGTACCCTAACCCTAGACCTAACCGTAACCCTAACTTGTACCGTAACACTAACCCTAAACCAACTTGTAACGTAACCCTAACTCTAAACCTAAACCTAACCTGTACCTTAACCCTAACCCTAAACCTAAACCTAACCAAACCTGGACCATAACCATACCGTAACCCTAACGCTAACCCTAAACCTAAACCTAACCTGTACCGTAACCCTAAGCCTAATGCTAACCAGTACCATAACCCTAACCCGAACCCTAACCCTTACCTGTACCATAACACTAAACCTAAAACTAACCCTAACCCTAACTTCTACCGTAACCCTATACCTAACCCTAACCCTACCCTGTACCGTAACCCTAACCTAACACTAACCCTAGCCCTAACTTGTACCATAACACTAACCCTAACCCTAAATCTAACCATAACCTGTAACCTAATCCTAACCCTAACCCTAAACCTAACCCTAACCCGAACCCTAACACTAACCTCTATGGTAAACCCAACGCTAAATCTAACCCTAAGCTGTACCACAACCCTAAACCTAACCCTAACGCTAACCCTAACCCTGACACTAACCTATACGATAACCCTAATCCTAACCCTAACCCTAAACCTAACCCTAAGCCTATCCTTTAAGGTAACCCTAACCGTACGCGAACCCTATCCTGTACTGCAACCCTGACCTAACCCTACCCTACCCTGTACAGTAAACCTAACGCTACCCTAAACATAACCATAACCTGAACTCTAATACTAACCCTAACCCTAAACCTAACCCTAACATGTACAGTAACACTAAACCTAACCCTAACCATAACTTCACGCTAACGTATACTGTAATCCTAACACTAAACCTAAACTTAAACCTAACTTGTAACATAACCCTAACACTAACCACAAACCAAACCCTAACCTGTACCGTAACACTAACCCTAAACCTAATGCTAACCTGGACCGTACATTAACCCTAAACCTAAACCTAAAGTGTACGAAACCCTAACCTTAACCCTAACCCTAACACTAACCCTAACCTGAACGGTAACCCTAACACTAACCCTAACTGTAACCCTAAGCTGTACTGTAACGTTAAAACTAACCCTAAACCTAACCCTAACCTGTACTGAAACCCTAACCCTAACCCTAAACCTAACCTGTACCATAACCCTAACCCTAACTCTAACCTGTACCGTAAACCTCACAATAACCCTAACCGTAACCTGTAACGTAACCCGAAACCTAACCGTAACACTAACCTGTACCGTAACCCTAACGCTACCACTAAACCTAACCCTAACTTGTAGCATAAACCTAAACCTAACCCTGACCCTAGCCCTACCCTGTAACGTAACCCTAACCCTACCCCTAACCTGTACCGTCACCCTAACACTACCCTTAACCCTAACTCTAAACCTAACCTGTAGCCTAACTCTAACCCTAACCCTAACCTCCATGGCAAACCTAGCCCTAACCCTAAAACTAACCCAAAACCTAACCTGTACCGTAACACTAACCCTAACACTAAACCTGACCGTAAACCTAACCAGTACCGTAACCCTAACCCTAAATCTAAACCTAAACGTAAACTTTACCGTAAACCTAACCCTAACCCCAAACCTAAACCTAACCCTAACCCTAACCTGTACCGTAACCCGAAACCTATCCCTAACCCTAACCCTAATGCTAAACTACACCGTAACCCTAACCCTAAACCTAACCGTAACCCTAACTTGGCTGTAACCCTAACCCTAACCCTGACCGTAACCCAAACTGTAACGTAACCCTAAGCCTAACCCTAACCTGTACCGTAAACCTAACCAAACCCTAAACCTAACCAAACCTGTACCGTAACCGTAACCCTAACCCTAACCCTAAACCTAAACTGTACCGTAAACATAACCCTAACCCAAAACCTAATGCTAACCAGTACCGGAACCCTAACCTGAACCCTAACCCTAACCTGTTCCGTAACCCTAACCCTAACCCTAAACCTAAACATAACCTGTACCCTAATCCTAACCCTAACCCTCACATGTACAGTAACACTAAACCTAACGCTAACCCAAACTTCACGCTAACCTATACCGTAAACCTAACCCTAAAACTAACTGTAAACCTAAATTGTGACGTAACCCTAACCCTAATGCTAACCCTAACCTAACCCTAACACTAACCTGTACCGCAACCCTAAGACTAACCCTAACCCTGACTCTAACTTGTACGGTAACCCTAAACCTAACCATACCCTACCCTAACCTAACCCTAACCCTGTACGGTAAACCTTACCATAAACCTAACCCTAAAAATAAAGGTACGATAAATCTAACCCTAAGCCAAATCCTTACCCTAACCTGTACAGTAACCCTAACCCTAACCCTAACCCTAACCTGTACCATAACCCTAAGCCTAACCTGTAATATAACCCTAACCCTAACCTGTACCATAACCCTAACCCTAAAACTAACCTTAACTGTACCATAACACTAACCCTAACCGTAACCCTAACCCTAACCTGTACCTTAACCCTGACCCTAACCCTAATGCTTACCTGTACCGTACCCAAACCCTAACCCTAACCCTAACCTGTACCGCAACCCTAACCTTAACACTAACCCTAACCCTAACCTCTACGGTAACCCTAACACTAACCGTAAACCTAAACTGTACCGTAAACATAACCCTAACCCAAAACCTAATGCTAACCAGTACCGGAACCCTAACCTGAACCCTAACCCTAACCTGTTCCGTAATCCTAACCCTAACCCTAAACCTAAACATAACCTGTACCCTAATCCTAACCCTAACCCTCACATGTACAGTACCACTAAACCTAACGCTAACCCAGACTTCACGCTAACCTATACCGTAAACCTAACCCTAAAACTAACTGTAAAACTAAATTGTGACGTAACCCTAACCCTAATGCTAACCCTAACCTAACCCTAACACTAACCTGTACCGCAACCCTAAGACTAACCCTAACCCTGACTCTAACTTGTACGGTAACCCTAAACCTAACCATACCCTACCCTACCATAACCCTAACCCTGTACGGTAAACCTTACCATAAACCTAACCCTAAAAATAAAGGTACGATAAATCTAACCCTAAGCCAAATCCTTACCCTAACCTGTACAGTAACCCTAACCCTAACCCTAACCCTAACCTGTACCATAACCCTAAGCCTAACCTGTAATATAACCCTAACCCTAACCTGTACCATAACCCTAACCCTAAAACTAACCTTAACTGTACCATAACACTAACCCTAACCGTAACCCTAACCCTAACCTGTACCTTAACCCTGACCCTAAACCTAATGCTTACCTGTACCGTACCCAAACCCTAACCCTAACCCTAACCTGTACCGCAACCCTAACCTTAACACTAACCCTAACCCTAACCTCTACGGTAACCCTAACACTAACCCTAAACCTAACCCTAACCCTAAACTGTACCGTAACCCTAACCCTAACCCTAACCTGTACCAAAACCCTAACCCTAACCCTAAGCCTAACAAGTACTGTAACCCTAACCCTAACACTACCCCTAACCTAAGCCTAACCTGTACCATAAGCCTAACCCTAACCCTAACGCTAACCTGTACCATAACCCTCAACCTAACCCTAACCCTAACCATAACCATAACTCTAACTCTAACGTGTACCGTAACCCTAACACTAACTGTAACCCAAACCGTAATCCTAACTTGTATCGTAACCCTAACACTAACTGTAACCCTAACCCTAAACCTATCCTGTACCGTAACCCTAGCCCTAAACCGAACCTTAAACCTAGCCCTAACCCTAACCTGTACCGTAACCCTATCCCTAAACCTAACCCGAACCCTCACCTGTACCATAAACCTACCCTAAACCTAACCCTATCCCTAATTTGTACTGTAAGCCTAACCCTAACCCTTACCCTAAACTGTACCATAACACTAACCCGGACACTTACCTAACCTGTAGCATAACCCTAACCCTAACCGTCACCGTAACCTGTACTGTAACACTAAACCTAACACTACCTCTACCCGTAACCCTAACCCAAACATGTACCGTAACCCTAACCCTAACCCTAACCCTAAATGTAAACCTAAACTGTACCGTAACCCTAACCCTAACCCTAACCCTAAACTGTACCGTAATCCTAACCCTAACCCTAAACCTAAACCTAAACCTAACTTGTACCGTAAACCTAACCCAAAACTTAACCTTAAACTGTACCGTATCACTAACCCTAACCCAAACCTAACATGTAGCGTAACCCTAACCAGTACCGTAGCACTAACACTAACCCTATCTCTACCTGTAACCCTAACCCAAACCTGTACCGTTACCCTAACACTAACCCTAAACCTAACCATAAACATAACTTGTTCCGTTACCCTAACCCTAACGCTAACTCTAACCGTAACCTGTACCGAAACCCCAACCCTAAACCTAACCCTAACCTGTACTGTAACCATAACATTAACACTAACCTTAACCTGTACTGAAACCCTAACCCTAAACCTAACCCTAACCTTTACCATAACTCTAACCCTCACCCTAACTCTAACATATACCGTAACCCTACCCCTAACACTAACCAAAACCTGTACCGTAACCCTAACGCTAACGCTAACCCTAACACTAACACTAACGTGTACCGTAACCCTAACACTAACCGTAACCCAAACCGTAACCCTAACTTGTATCGTAACCCTACACTAACCATAACCCTAACCCTAAACCTATCCTGTACCGTAACCCTAGCCCTAAACCTAACCTTAACCCTAGCCTGAACCCTAACCTGAACTGTAACCCTGAATGTAACCATAACCCTAACCTGTACTGTAACCCTAACCCTAATGCTAACCCTAACACTAACCCTAACCCTAAACTGTACCGTAACCATAACCCTGACACTAACCCTAACCCTAACTCTAACCCTAACCTGTACCGTACCCCTAACCCTAAACTTAACCCTAAACATCACCTGTCCTATAACCCTAACCCTAACCCTAACCCTAAACGTAACCCTTAAGTGTACCGCAACCCTAACCCTATCCCTAAACCTAACCCTTAATATAACCTGTCCCGTAATCCTAACCCTAACCCTAAACTAACCCTAACCTGTACCGTAATACTAACCCTAAACCTAACCCTAACCGTAACCCTAACTCTAACTGTAGCGTAAGCCTAAACCTAACCCTCACGCTAACCTGTACCGTAACCCTAACCCTAAACCTAACGTTAAACCTAACCGTATCCTTTACCTGTACCTTAACACTAACCCTAACCCTAACCTGTACCGAAAAACTAAATCGAACCCTAACCCTAACCTGAACCGTAACCCTAACTGTAACCCTAACCCCAAACTGTACCATAACCCTAAACCTAACCCTAACACTAACCCTAACATTAAACTGTACCGTAACCCTAACTCTAACACTAACCCTAACCTGTACCATAACTCTAACGGTAACTCTAAGTCTAAACTGTACCATAAACCTAAACCTATCCCTAACCCTAACCCTATCCTCTACCCTAACCCTAACCCTATCCCTAACCCTACCCTGTACGGTAACCCTATACCTAACGCTAATCGTACCCGTAACCGTAACCCAAACCTGTACCGTAACCCTAACCCAAACCCTAATCCTAACAGTAACTCTAACCGTAACCCTAAACTGTACCGTAACACTAACCCTAACGCTAATGCTAAACAGTACCATAACCCTAACCCTAACCCTAACGTGTACCGTAACCCTAAACCTAACCCTAACACAAACCTGAACCGTAACTCTAAATGTAACCCTAACCCTAACCTGTACTGTAACCCTAACCCTAATGCTAACCGTAACACTAACCCTAACCCTAAACTGTACCGTAACCGTAACCCTGACACTAAACTTAACCCTAACCCTAACCCTAACCCTAACTTGTACCGTAACCCTAACCCTAACACTAACCCTAACCCTGAACCTAACCTGTTGCGTAACCCTAACCCTAACCCTAACCTGATCCGTAACCCTAATGTAACCGTAACCCTAACCAGTACTGTAACCCTAAACCTAATGCTAACCCTAACACTAACCCTAACCCTAAACTGTACCGTAACCCTAACACTAACCCTAACCCTAACCCTAACTTGTACAGTAACCCTAACCCTAACCCTAACCCTGAACCTGACCTGTACAGTAACCCTAACCCTAAGCGTAACCCTAACCCTAACCCTAAACTGTACCGTAACCCTAACCCTAACACTAACCCTAACTTGTACCGTAACCCTAACCCTAACACTAACCCTAACCCTGAACCTGACCGGTACCGTAACCCTAACCCTAACACTAACCCTAACCTAACCCTAACTGTACCGTAATCCTAACCCTAAGCCTAAACCTAAACCTAAACCTAACTTGTACTGTAAACCTAACCCAAACCCTAACCTTAAACTGTACCGTATCTCTAACCCTAACCCAAACCTAACATAGAGCATAACCCTAACCCTAACCCTAACCCTAAACCAAACCGGTACCGTAACCCTAACCCTAACCCTAACCGTAATCCTATCCTGTACCCTATCCCTAACCCTAACCTAAACCTAAACCTAACCTGTACCATAACCCTAACCATAACCCTTACCCTAACACTAACCCTAACCTGTACCGTAACCCTAAACCTCACCATAACCCTAATGCTAAACTATACCTTAACCCTGACTTTAAACCTAACCATTAGCATAACTTCTCCCGTAACTCTAACCCTAAATCTAACCTTAACCCTAGCCTGTACCGTAACCCTAAACCTAACCCTAACCCTAACCCTAAACCTAACATTTACCATAACCCTAACCTTAAGCGTAAACCTAATGCTAACCTCTGCCGTAATCGTACACCTACCCCTAACCCTAACATGTACCGCAAACCTAACCCTAACCCTAAACCTAACCATAACCTGTACCGTAAACCTAACCCTTTCCCTGACCAAAACACCAACCCTAACCTGTACGGTTACCCTAACAATTACCCTAAACCTAATGGTAACTTGTACCTAAACCCTAACCCTAACCCTAACCCTACCCTGTACCTCAACTCTAACCCTATCCCTAACCCAAAACCTAACCTTTACGGTAACCCTAAGCCTAACTCTATCCCTAATCTGTATGGTAACCCTAACCCTAACCATAACCCTAACCTGTATCGCAACCCTAACCCTAACCCTACCCGAACCCTGACACTAACCTGTATGGTAACAATAACCATAACTCTAACCCTAACCCTAACCCGCACCCTAACCCGTACCGTAACCATAACCATAAACCTAACCTTAACCCGAACCGTAACCCTTACCCTAAAGAAAACCTTACCTGTAAGCCTAAACAACAACTGTACCACAACCCTAACCGTAAGCCTACACGTAACCCTACCCTAACCGTAACCCTTACCTGTACCGTAACACTTACCCTAACCCTAAACCTAACCTGTACCGTAACCCTAAACAGAACCCTAAAGCTATCCCTAATCCTTACCTGTACTGTAACCCTAACAGTAACCCTAACTCTAACCTGTACCATAACCCTACACCTAACCATAACCCTAAACCTAACCCTAACCCTAACCCTAACCAGTACCGTAACCTAACCCTAACATTAACCCTAACCCTAAACCTAACTTGTACCGTAAACCTAATACTAAACCTAACCCTACACTGAACCGTAACCCTAACCCTAACACTATCCCTAACCTGTACGGTAACCCTAACCCTAACCCTAACTCTAACCTGTACCGCAACCCTAACCCTAACCCTAAACCTAACACTAACCCTGACACTAACCTTTACGGTAACTCTAACCATAACCCTAACCCTAACATTAACCCTCACCCTAACCGTACCGTAACCATAACCCTAAACCTAACCTTAACCTGAACTGAAACCCTTACCCTAAACCCAACCCTACCCGTAAGCCTAAACCACAACTGTAGCGCAACCCTAACCCAAACCCTATCTGTAAACCTACCCTAACTGTAACCCTAATCTGTACTGTAACACTAAACCTAACCCTAAACCTAAACTGTACCATAACCCTAACCCTAACACTACCCCTAACCAAACCTGTACCTCAACTCTTACCCTAACCCTAACCCTAAACCTAACCTGTATGGTAACCCTAACCCTACCTAACTCTATCCCTTACCTGTACTGTAACCCTAAACTAACCCTAACTCTAACCTGTACTGTAACCGTACCCCTAACCATTACCCTAACCCTAACCCTAACCTGTACCATAACCCTAAACCTGACCCTAACGCAAACCTGAACCGTAACCCTAAATGTAACCCTAACCCTAACCTGTACTGTAACCCTAACCCTAACGCTAACCCTAACACTAACACTAACCCTAACCCTAAACTGTACCGTAACCGTAACCCTAACACTAACCATAACCCTAACCCTAACCCTAACTTGTATCATAACCCTAACCCTAACACTAACCCTAACTCTGAACCTAACCTGAACTGTAACCCTAACCTTAACCGTAACTCTAACCCTAATGTACCCTAAACCTAACCCTAAACCTAACCCTAAACTGTACTGTAACACTAACCCTATCCTAACCCTCACCTGTAGCATAACCCTAACCCTAACCCTCACCCTAACCTGAACCATAACACTAACCCTTACCCTAACTCTACCCGTAACCCTAAACCAAACCTGTACCGTAACCCTAAACTAACCCTAAACCTAACCCTAAACGTAACCCTTACCTGTACCGTAACCCTTACCCTAACCCTAAACATAACCTAAACCTAACCTGTCCCATAAACCTAACCCTAACCTGTTCCGTAACCCTAACCGTAACACTAACTCTAAACCAAACTCCTAACCCTACCCTAACTTGTATCTTAACCCTAACACTAACCCTAACCATAATGTGTACCATAACACCGTACCGTAACCGTAATCCTAACCCTAAACCCGAAAGCTAACCTATACTGTACCATAACCCTAAACCTAAACATAACCCTAACTTGTACCGTAACGCTAACCTTAACCGTAACCCAACCTGTAACGTAACCCTAACACTAACCCTAACCTAATCTGTACCGTAACCCTAACGCTAAACTTAAACCTAACCACAACCTGTACCCTAATCCTAAACCTAACCTAAACTTAACCCTAACCCTAACCATAACCATAACATGTACAGTAACACTAAACCAAACCCTAACCCTAACTTCACGCTAACCTTTACCATAAACCTAACTCTAAACCTAACCTGTCCCGTAAAACTAAACCTAACCCTAACCCTAACTGTAACCTGTACCGTAACCCTAACCCTAGCCCTAACCCCAACCTGTACTGTAACCCTAACCCTAACGCTAAAACTAACATGTACCGTAACCCGAACCCTAATCCTAACCCTAACCCTAACCTGTACCGTAACCCTAACCGTAACCCTGACACTAGCCTGTACTGTAACACTAACCCTAACCCTAACCCTAACCCTAACCCTAACCATAACCCTAACCTGGCCCGTAACCCGAACACTAACCATAACCCAAACTGTGACCCTAACTTGTATCAAAACCCTGACACTAACCGTAACCCTAGCCCTAAACCTAACCTTAACCCTAGCCCTAACCCTAACCTGTAACGTAAACCTATCCTTAAACCTAACCCGAACCCTCACCTGTACCATAAACCTACCCTAAACCTAACCCTATCCCTAACTTGTACTGTAAGTCTAACCCTAACCCTTACCCTAAACTTTACCATAACACTAACCCTGACCCTTAGCCTAACCTGTAGCATAACCCTAACCCTAACCGTCACCGTAACCTGTACCGTAACACTAAACCTAACACTACCTCTACCCGTAACCCTAACCCAAACATGTACCATAACCCTAACCCTAACCCTAACCCTAACCCTAAACTATACCGTAATCCTAACCCTAACCCTAAACTAAACGTAAACCTAAACCGAACTTGTACCGTAAATCTAACCCAAAACCTAACCTTAAACTGTACAGTATCACTAACCCTAACCCAAACCTAACATGTAGCGTAACCCTAACCCTAACCCTCACCCTAACCTGTACCGTAGCACTAACGCTAACCCTAACTCTACCTGTAACCCTAACCCAAACCTGTACCGTATCCCTAACACTAACCCTAAACCTAACCGTAAACATAACACTTACCTGTACCGTAACCCTAAACCTAACCCTAACCCTAACCCTAAGCCAAACCTGTACCGTTACCCCCTAACCCTAAAACTAACCATAACCTGTACCATAACACTAACCCTAAACCTAACCCTAACCATAACTTGTTCCGTTACCCTAATCCTAACGCTAACTCTAACCGTAACCTGTACCGAAACCCCAATCCTAAACCTAACCCTAACCTGTACTGTAACCCTAACATTAACACTAACCTTAACCTGTACTGAAACCCTAACCCTAAACCTAACCCTAACCTTTACCGATACCCTAACCCTAAACCTAAACTCTAACATATACCGTAACCCTACCCCTAACACTAACCAAAACCTGTACCGTAACCCTAACGCTAACTCTAACACTAACACTAACGCTAACGTGTACCGTAACCCTAACACTAACTGTAACCCAAACCGTAACCCTAACTTGTATCGTAACCCTAACACTAACTGTAACCCTAACCCTAAACCTATCCTGTACCGTAACCCTAGCCCTAAACCGAACCTTAACCCTAGCCCTAACCCTAACCTGTACCGTAACCCTATCCCTAAACCTAACCCAAACCCTCACCTGTACCATAAACCTACCCTAAACCTAACCCTATCCCTAACTTGTACTGTAAGCCTAACCCTAACCCTTACAATAAACTGTACCATAACACTAAACCGGACACTTACCTAACCTGTAGCAAAACCCTAACCCTAACCGTCACTGTAACCTGTACCTTAACACTAAACCTAACACTACCTCTACCCGTAACCCAAACCCAAACATGTACCATAACCCTAACCCTAACCCTAACCCTAAACTGTACCGTAATCCTAACCCTAACCCTAAACCTAAACCTAAACCTAACTTGTACCGTAAACCTAACCCAAACCCTAACCTTAAACTGTACCGTATAACTAACCCTAACCCAAACCTAACATGTAGCATAACCCTAACCCTAACCCTTACCCTAACCTGTACCGTAGCACTAACACTAACCCTGTCTCTACCTGTAACCCTAACCCAAACCTGTACCGTAACCCTAACATTAACCCTAAACCTAACCATAAACATAACACTTAACTGTACCGTAACCCTAACCCTAACCCTAACCCTAAACCTAAGCCAAACCTGTACCATTACCCTAACCCTAACCCTAAAACTAACCATAACCTGTACCATAACATTAACCCTAAACCTAACCCTAACCATAACTTGTTCCGTTACCCTAACCCTAACGCTAACTCTAACCGTAACCTGTACCGAAACCCCAACCCTCAACTTAACCCTAACCTGTACTGTAACCCTAACATTAACACTAACCTTAACCTGTACTGAAACCCTAACCCTAAACCTAACCTAACCTTTACCGATACCCTAACCCTAAACCTAACTCTAACATATACCGTAACCCTACCCCTAACACTAACCAAAACCTGTACCGTAACCGTAACGCTAACTCTAACACTAACACTAACGCTAACGTGTACTGTAAACCTAACACTAACTGTAACCCAAACCGTAACCCTAACTTGTATCGTAACCCTAACACTAACTGTAACCCTAACGCTAAACCTATCCTGTACCGTAACCCTAGCCCTAAACCGAACCTTAACCCTAGCCCTAACCCTAACCTGTACCGTAACCCTATCCCTAAACCTAACCCGAACCCTCCCCTGTACCATAAACCTACCCTAAACCTAACCCTATCCCTAAATTGTACTGTAAGCCTAACCCTAACCCTTACAATAAACTGTACCATAACACTAAACCGGACACTTACCTAACCTGTAGCATAACCCTAACCCTAACCGTCACTGTAACCTGTACCTTAACACTAAACCTAACACTACCTCTACCCGTAACCCAAACCCAAACATGTACGGTAACCCTAACCCTAACCCTAACCCTAAACTGTACCGTAATCCTAACCTTAACCCTAAACCTAAACCTAAACCTAACTTGTACCGTAAACCTAACCCAAACCCTAACCTTAAACTGTACCGTATCACTAACCGTAACCCAAACCTAACATGAAGCATAACCCTAACCCTAACCCTTACCCTAACCTGTACCGTAGCACTAACACTAAACCTATCTCTACCTGTAACCCTAACCCAAACCTGTACCGTAACCCTAACACTAACCCTAAACCTAACCATAAACATAACACTTACCTGTACCGTAACCCTAAACCTAACCCTAACCCTAACCCTAAACCTAAGCCAAACCTGTACCGTTACCCTGACCCTAACCCTAAAACTAACCATAACCTGTACCATAATACTAACCCTAAACCTAACCCTAACCATAACTTGTTCCGTTACCCTAACCCTAACGCTAACTCTAACAGTAACCTGTACCGAAACCCCAAACCTAAACCTAACCCTAACCTGTACTGTAACCCTAACATTAACAGTAACATTAACCTGTACTGAAACCCTAACCCTAAACCTAACCCGAACCTTTACCGTAACCCTAACCCTAACCCTAACTCTAACATATACTGTAACCCTACCCCTAACACTAACCAAAACCTGTTTGTAACCCTAACGCTAACTCTAACACTAAGACTAACACTAACGTGTACCGTAACCCTAACACTAACTTTAACAAAAAACCGTAACCCTAACTTGTATCGTAACCCTAACACTAACTGTAACCCGAACCCTAAACCTATCCTGTACCGTAACCCTAGCCCTAAACCGAACCTTAACCCTAGCCCTAACCCTAACCTGTACCGTAAACCTATCCCTAAACCTAACCCGAACCCTCACCTGTACCTTAAACCTACCCTAAACCTAACCCTATCCCTAACTTGTACTGTAAGCCTAACCCTAACCCTTACCCTAAACTGTACCATAACACTAACCCGGACACTTACCCTAAAATGTAGCATAACCCTAACCCTAACCGTCACCGTAACCTGTACCGTAACACTAAACCTAACACTACCTCTACCCGTAACCCTAACCCAAACATGTACCATAACCCTAACCCTAACCCTAACCCTAACCCTAAACTATACCGTAATCCTAACCCTAACCCTAAACCTAAACGTAAACCTAAACCGAACTTGTACCGTAAATCTAACCCAAAACCTAACCTTAAACTGTACAGTATCACTAACCCTAACCCAAACCTAACATGTAGCGTAACCCTAAACCTAACCCTCACACTAACCTGTACCGTAGCACTAACGCTAACCCTAACTCTACCTGTAACCCTAACCCAAACCTGTACCGTAACCCTAACACTAACCCTAAACCTAACCGTAAACATAACACTTACCTGTACCGTAACCCTAAACCTAACCCTAACCCTAACCCTAAGCCAAACCTGTACCGTAACCCTAACCCTAACCCTAAAACTAACCATAACCTGTACCATAACACTAACCCTAAACCTAACCCTAACCATAACTTGTTCCGTTACCCTAACCCTAACGCTAACTTTAACCGTAACCTGTACCGAAACCCCAACCCTAAACCTAACCCTAACCTGTACTGTAACCCTAACATTAACACTAACATTAACCTGTACTGAAACCCTAACCCTAAACCTAACCCGAACCTTTACCGTAACCCTAACCCTAACCCTAACTCTAACATATACTGTAACCCTACCCCTAACACTAACCAAAACCTGTACTGTAACCCTAACGCTAACTCTAACACTAAGACTAACACTAACGTGTACCGTAACCCTAACACTAACTGTAACCCAAACCGTAACCCTAACTTGTATCGTAACCCTAACACTAACTGTAACCCTAACCCTAAACCTATCCTGTACCGTAACCCTAGCCCTAAACCGAACCTTAACCCTAGCCCTAACCCTAACCTGTACCGTAACCCTATCCCTAAACCTAACCCGAACCCTCACCTGTACCATAAACCTACCCTAAACCTAACCCTATCCCTAACTTGTACTGTAAGCCTAACCCTAACCCTTACAATAAACTGTACCATAACACTAAACCGGACACTTACCTAACCTGTAGCATAACCCTAACCCTAACCGTCACTGTAACCTGTACCTTAACACTAAACCTAACACTACCTCTACCCGTAACCCAAACCCAAACATGTACCGTAACCCTAACCCTAACCCTAACCCTAAACTGTACCGTAATCCTAACCCTAACCCTAAACCTAAACCTAAACCTAACTTGTACCGTAAACCTAACCCAAACCCTAACCTTAAACTGTACCGTATCACTAACCCTAACCCAAACCTAACATGTAGCATAACCCTAACCCTAACCCTTACCCTAACCTGTACCGTAGCACTAACACTAACCCTGTCTCTACCTGTAACCCTAACCCAAACCTGTACCGTAACCCTAACACTAACCCTAAACCTAACCATAAACATAACACTTAACTGTACCGTAACCCTAAACCTAACCTAACCCTAACCCTAAACCCTAAGCCAAACCTGTACCGTTACCCTAACCCTAACCCTAAAACTAACCATAACCTGTACCATAACACTAACCCTAAACCTAACCCTAACCATAACTTGTTCCGTTACCCTAACCCTAACGCTAACTCTAACCGTAACCTGTACCGAAACCCCAACCCTAAACCTAACCCTAACCTGTACTGTAACCCTAACATTAACACTAACCTTAACCTGTACTGAAACCCTAACCCTAAACCTAACCCGAACCTTTACCGTAACCCTAAACCTAACCCTAACTCTAACATATACTGTAACCCTACCCCTAACACTAACCAAAACCTGTACTGTAACCCTAACGCTAACTCTAACACTAAGACTAACACTAACGTGTACCGTAACCCTAACACTAACTGTAACCCAAACCGTAACCCTAACTTGTATCGTAACCCTAACACTAACTGTAACCCTAACCCTAAACCTATCCTGTACCGTAACCCTAGCCCTAAACCTAACCTTAACCCTAGCCCTAACCCTAACCTGTACCGTAACCCTATCCCTAAACCTAACCCGAACCCTCCCCTGTACCATAAACCTACCCTAAACCTAACCCTATCCCTAACTTGTACTGTAAGCCTAACCCTAACCCTTACCCTAAACTGTACCATAACACTAACCCGGACACTTACCCTAAAATGTAGCATAACCCTAACCCTAACCGTCACCGTAACCTGTACCGTAACACTAAACCTAACACTACCTCTACCCGTAACCCTAACCCAAACATGTACCATAACCCTAACCCTAACCCTAACCCTAACCCTAAACTATACCGTAATCCTAACCCTAACCCTAAACCTAAACGTAAACCTAAACCGAACTTGTACCGTAAATCTAACCCAAAACCTAACCTTAAACTGTACAGTATCACTAACCCTAACCCAAACCTAACATGTAGCGTAACCCTAACCCTAACCCTCACCCTAACCTGTACCGTAGCACTAACGCTAACCCTAACTCTACCTGTAACCCTAACCCAAACCTGTACCGTATCCCTAACACTAACCCTAAACCTAACCGTAAACATAACACTTACCTGTACCGTAACCCTAAACCTAACCCTAACCCTAACCCTAAGCCAAACCTGTACCGTAACCCTAACCCTAACCCTAAAACTAACCATAACCTGTACCATAACACTAACCCTAAACCTAACCCTAACCATAACTTGTTCCGTTACCCTAACCCTAACGCTAACTCTAACCGTAACCTGTACCGAAACCCCAATCCTAAACCTAACCCTAACCTGTACTGTAACCCTAACATTAACACTAACCTTAACCTGTACTGAAACCCTAACCCTAAACCTAACCCTAACCTTTACCGATACCCTAACCCTAAACCTAAATCTAACATATACCGTAACCCTACCCCTAACACTGACCAAAACCTGTACCGTAACCCTAACGCTAACTCTAACACTAACACTAACGCTAACGTGTACCGTAACCCTAACACTAACTGTAACCCAAACCGTAACCCTAACTTGTATCGTAAACCTAACACTAACTGTAACCCTAACCCTAAACCTATCCTGTACCGTAACCCTAGCCCTAAACCGAACCTTAACCCTAGCCCTAACCCTAACCTGTACCGTAACCCTATCCCTAAACCTAACCCGAACCCTCACCTGTACCATAAACCTACCCTAAACCTAACCCTATCCCTAACTTGTACTGTAAGCCTAACCCTAACCCTTACAATAAACTGTACCATAACACTAAACCGACACTTACCTAACCTGTAGCATAACCCTAACCCTAACCGTCACTGTAACCTGTACCTTAACACTAAACCTAACACTACCTCTACTCGTAACCCTAACCCAAACATGTACCATAACCCTAACCCTAACCCTAACCCTAAACTGTACCGTAGTCCTAACCCTAACCCTAAACCTAAACCTAAACCTAACTTGTACCGTAAACCTAACCCAAACCCTAACCTTAAACTGTACCGTATCACTAACCCTAACCCAAACCTAACATGTAGCATAACCCTAACCCTAACCCTTACCCTAACCTGTACCGTAGCACTAACACTAACCCTATCTCTACCTGTAACCCTAACCCAAACCTGTACCGTAACCCTAACACTAACCCTAAACCTAACCGTAAACATAACACTTACCTGTACCGTAACCCTAAACCTAACCCTAACCCTAACCCTAACCCTAAGCCAAACCTGTACCGTTACCCTAACCCTAACCCTAAAACTAACCATAACCTGTACCATAACACTAACCCTAAACCTAACCCTAACCATAACTTGTTCCGTTACCCTAACCCTAACGCTAACTCTAACCGTAACCTGTACCGAAACCCCAACCCTAAACCTAACCCTAACCTGTACTGTAACCCTAACATTAACACTAAACTTAACCTGTACTGAAACCCTAACCCTAAACCTAACCCTAACCTTTACCATAAACCTAACCCTAACCCTAACTCTAACATATACCGTAACCCTACCCCTAACACTAACCAAAACCTGTACCGTAACCCTAACGCTAACTCTAACACTAAGACTAACACTAACGTGTACCGTAACCCTAACACTAACTGTAACCCAAACCGTAACCCTAACTTGCATCGTAACCCTAACACTAACTGTAACCCTAACCCTAAACCTATCCTGTACCGTAACCCTAGCCCTAAACCTAACCTTTTCCCTAGCCCTAACCCTAACCTGTACCGTAACCCTATCCCTAAACCTAACCCGAACCCTCACCTGTACCATAAACCTACCCTAAACCTAACCCTATCCCTAACTTGTACTGTAAGCCTAACCCTAACCCTTAAAATAAACTGTACCATAACACTAAATGGACATCATTTGGACTTGTAGTATAAATTCTAACCCTAATTGCTAAATTTGTACTTTTAACACTAAACCCAATACTAATTTCTACCAGAATCTCCAACTCAAACATGTAGCCTTCAGAATTCCTAACTCAACTTACCTCAGCTGTAATCCTAACCCTAACCCTAAACCTAAACCTAAACCTAACTTGTACCGTAAACCTAAGCCAAACCCTAACCTTAAACTGTACCGTATCACTAACCCTAACCCAAACCTAACATATAGCATAACCCTAACCCTAACCCTTACCCTAACCTGTACCGTAGCACTAACACTAACCCTGTCTCTACCTGTAACCCTAACCCAAACCTGTACCGTAACCCTAACACTAACCCTAAACCTAACCATAAACATAACACTTAACTGTACCGTAACCCTAAACCTAACCCTAACCCTAACCCTAAACGTAAGCCAAACCTGTACCGTTACCCTAACCCTAACCCTAAAACTAACCATAACCTGTACCATAACACTAACCCTAAACCTAACCCTAACCATAACTTGTTCCGTTACCCTAACCCTAACGCTAACTCTAACCGTAACCTGTACCGAAACCCCAACCCTAAACCTAACCCTAACCTGTACTGTAACACTAACATTAACACTAACCTTAACCTGTACTGAAACCCTAACCCTAAACCTAACCTAACCTTTACCGATACCCTAACCCTAAACCTAACTCTAACATATACCGTAACCCTACCCCTAACACTAACCAAAACCTGTACCGTAACCCTAACGCTAACTCTAACACTAACACTAACGCTAACGTGTACCGTAACCCTAACACTAACTGTAACCCAAACCGTAACCCTAACTTGTATCGTAACCCTAACACTAACTGTAACCCTAACCCTAAACCTATCCTGTACCGTAACCCTAGCCCTAAACCTAGCCTTAAACCTAGCACTAACCCTAACCTGTACCGTAACCCAATCCCTAAACCTAACACGAACCCTTACCTGTACCATAAACCTACCCTAAACCTAACCCTATCCCTAACTTGTACAGTAAGCCTAACCCTAACCCTTACCCTAAACTGTACCATAACACTAACCCTGACCATTACCCTAAACTGTAGCATTACCCTTACCCAAACCATCACCGTAACCTGTACCGTAACACTAAACCTAACACTACCTCTACCCGTAACCCTAACCCAAACATGTACCGTAACTCTAACCCTAACCCTAACGCTAAACTGTACCGTAATCCTAACCCTAACCCTAAACCTAAACCTAAACCTAACTTGTACCGTAAACCTAACCCAAACCCTAACCTTAAACTGTACCGTATAACTAACCCTAACCCAAACCTAACATGTAGCATAACCCTAACCCTAACCCTTACCCTAACCTGTACCGTAGCACTAACACTAACCCTGTCTCTACCTGTAACCCTAACCCAAACCTGTACCGTAACCCTAACACTAACCCTAAACCTAACCATAAACATAGCACTTAACTGTACCGTAACCCTAAACCTAACCCTAACCCTAAACCTAAGCCAAACCTGTACCGTTACCCTAACCCTAACCCTAAAACTAACCATAACCTGTACCATAACACTAACCCTAAACCTAACCCTAACCATAACTTGTTCCGTTACCCTAACCCTAACGCTAACTCTAACCGTAACCTGTACCGAAACCCCAACCCTAAACCTAACCCTAACCTGTACTGTAACCCTAACATTAACACTAACCTTAACCTGTACTGAAACCCTAACCCTAAACCTAACCTAACCTTTACCGATACCCTAACCCTAAACCTAAATCTAACATATACCGTAACCCTACCCCTAACACTAACCAAAACCTGTACTGTAAACCTAACGCTAACTCTAACACTAAGACTAACACTAACGTGTACCGTAACCCTAACACTAACTGTAACCCAAAACGTAACCCTAACTTGTATCGTAACCCTAACACTAACTGTAACCCTAACCCTAAACCTATACTGTACCGTAACCCTAGCCCTAAACCGAACCTTAACCCTAGCCCTAACCCTAACCTGTACCGTAACCCTATCCCTAAACCTAACCCGAACCCTCCCCTGTACCATAAACCTACCCTAAACCTAACCCTATCCCTAACTTGTACTGTAAGCCTAACCCTAACCCTTACCCTAAACTGTACCATAACACTAACCCGGACACTTACCCTAAAATGTAGCATAACCCTAACCCTAACCGTCACCGTAACCTGTACCGTAACACTAAACCTAACACTACCTCTACCCGTAACCCTAACCCAAACATGTACCATAACCCTAACCCTAACCCTAACCCTAACCCTAAACTATACCGTAATCCTAACCCTAACCCTAAACCTAAACGTAAACCTAAACCGAACTTGTACCGTAAATCTAACCCAAAACCTAACCTTAAACTGTACAGTATCACTAACCCTAACCCAAACCTAACATGTAGCGTAACCCTAACCCTAACCCTCACCCTAACCTGTACCGTAGCACTAACGCTAACCCTAACTCTACCTGTAACCCTAACCCAAACCTGTACTGTATCCCTAACACTAACCCTAAACCTAACCGTAAACATAACACTTACCTGTACCGTAACCCTAAACCTAACCCTAACCCTAACCCTAAGCCAAACCTGTACCGTTACCCTAACCCTAACCCTAAAACTAACCATAACCTGTACCATAACACTAACCCTAAACCTAACCCTAACCATAACTTGTTCCGTTACTCTAATCCTAACGCTAACTCTAACCGTAACCTGTACCGAAACCCCAATCCTAAACCTAACCCTAACCTGTACTGTAACCCTAACATTAACACTAACCTTAACCTGTACTGAAACCCTAACCCTAAACCTAACCCTAACCTTTACCGATACCCTAACCCTAAACCTAAATCTAACATATACCGTAACCCTACCCCTAACACTGACCAAAACCTGTACCGTAACCCTAACGCTAACTCTAACACTAACACTAACGCTAACGTGTACCGTAACCCTAACACTAACTGTAACCCAAACCGTAACCCTAACTTGTATCGTAACCCTAACACTAACTGTAACCCTAACCCTAAACCTATCCTGTACCGTAACCCTAGCCCTAAACCGAACCTTAACCCTAGCCCTAACCCTAACCTGTACCGTAACCCTATCCCTAAACCTAACCCGAACCCTCACCTGTACCATAAACCTACCCTAAACCTAACCCTATCCCTAACTTGTACTGTAAGCCTAACCCTAACCCTTACAATAAACTGTACCATAACACTAAACCGGACACTTACCTAACCTGTAGCATAACCCTAACCCTAACCGTCACTGTAACCTGTACCTTAACACTAAACCTAACACTACCTCTACCCGTAACCCAAACCCAAACATGTACCATAACCCTAACCCTAACCCTAACCCTAAACTGTACCGTAATCCTAACCCTAACCCTAAACCTAAACCTAAACCTAAACCTAACTTGTACCGTAAACCTAACCCAAACCCTTAAACTGTACCGTATCACTAACCCTAACCCAAACCTAACATGTAGCATAACCCTAACCCTAACCCTTACCCTAACCTGTACCGTAGCACTAACACTAACCCTGTCTCTACCTGTAACCCTAACCCAAACCTGTACCGTAACCCTAACACTAACCCTAAACCTAACCATAAACATAACACTTAACTGTACCGTAACCCTAAACCTAACCCTAACCCTAACCCTAAACCTAAGCCAAACCTGTACCGTTACCCTAACCCTAACCCTAAAACTAACCATAACCTGTACCATAACACTAACCCTAAACCTAACCCTAACCATAACTTGTTCCGTTACCCTAACCCTAACGCTAACTCTAACCGTAACCTGTACCGAAACCCCAACCCTAAACCTAACCCTAACCTGTACTGTAACCCTAACATTAACACTAACCTTAACCTGTACTGAAACCCTAACCCTAAACCTAACCTAACCTTTACCGATACCCTAACCCTAAACCTAACTCTAACATATACCGTAACCCTACCCCTAACACTAACCAAAACCTGTACCGTAACCGTAACGCTAACTCTAACACTAACACTAACGCTAACGTGTACTGTAAACCTAACACTAACTGTAACCCAAACCGTAACCCTAAATTGTATCGTAACCCTAACACTAACTGTAACCCTAACCCTAACCCTAAATTGTATCGTAACCCTAACACTAACTGTAACCCTAACCCTAAACCTATCCTGTACCGTAACCCTAGCCCTAAACCGAACCTTAACTCTAGCCCTATCCCTAACCTGTACCGTAACCCTATCCCTAAACCTAACCCGAACCTCACCTGTACCATAAACCTACCCTAAACCTAACCCTATCCCTAACTTGTACTGTAAGCCTAACCCTAACCCTTACCCTAAACTGTACCATAACACTAACCCGGACACTTACCCTAAAATGTAGCATAACCCTAACCCTAACCGTCACCGTAACCTGTACCGTAACACTAAACCTAACACTACCTCTACCCGTAACCCTAACCCAAACATGTACCATAACCCTAACCCTAACCCTAACCCTAACCCTAAACTATACCGTAATCCTAACCCTAATCCTAAACCTAAACGTAAACCTAAACCGAACTTGTACCGTAAATCTAACCCAAAACCTAACCTTAAACTGTACAGTATCACTAACCCTAACCCAAACCTAACATGTAGCGTAACCCTAACCCTAACCCTCACCCTAACCTGTACCGTAGCACTAACCCTAACCCTAACTCTACCTGTAACCCTAACCCAAACCTGTACCGTATCCCTAACACTAACCCTAAACCTAACCGTAAACATAACACTTACCTGTACCGTAACCCTAAACCTAACCCTAACCCTAACCCTAAGCCAAACCTGTACCGTTACCCTAACCCTAACCCTAAAACTAACCATAACCTGTACCATAACACTAACCCTAAACCTAACCCTAACCATAACTTGTTCCGTTACTCTAATCCTAACGCTAACTCTAACCGTAACCTGTACCGAAACCCCAATCCTAAACCTAACCCTAACCTGTACTGTAACCCTAACATTAACACTAACCTTAACCTGTACTGAAACCCTAACCCTAAACCTAACCCTAACCTTTACCGATACCCTAACCCTAAACCTAACTCTAACATATACTGTAACCCTACCCCTAACACTACCAAAACCTGTACCGTAACCCTAACGCTAACTCTAACACTAACACTAACGCTAACGTGTACCGTAAACCTAACACTAACTGTAACCCAAACCGTAACCCTAACTTGTATCGTAACCCTAACACTAACTGTAACCCTAACGCTAAACCTATCCTGTACGGTAACCCTAGCCCTAAACCGAACCTTAACCCTAGCCCTAACCCTAACCTGTACCGTAACCCTATCCCTAAACCTAACCCGAACCCTCACCTGTACCATAAACCTACCCTAAACCTAACCCTATCCCTAACTTGTACTGTAAGCCTAATCCTAACCCTTATAATAAACTGTACCATAACACTAAACCGGACACTTACCTAACCTGTAGCATAACCCTAACCCTAACCGTCACTGTAACCTGTACCTTAACACTAAACCTAACACTACCTCTACCCGTAACCCAAACCCAAACATGTACCGTAACCCTAACCCTAACCCTAACCCTAAACTGTACCGTAATCCTAACCCTAACCCTAAACCTAAACCTAAACCTAACTTGTACCGTAAACCTAACCCAAACCCTAACCTTAAACTGTACCGTATCACTAACCCTAACCCAAACCTAACATGTAGCATAACCCTAACCCTAACCCTTACCCTAACCTGTACCGTAGCACTAACACTAACCCTGTCTCTCCCTGTAACCCTAACCCAAACCTGTACCGTAACCCTAACACTAACCCTAAACCTAACCATAAACATAGCACTTAACTGTACCGTAACCCTAAACCTAACCCTAACCCTAACCCTAACCCTAAGCCAAACCTGTACCGTTACCCTAACCCTAACCCTAAAACTAACCTAACCTGTACCATAACACTAACCCTAAACCTAACCCTAACCATAACTTGTTCCGTTACCCTAACCCTAACGCTAACTCTAACCGTAACCTGTACTGAAACCCCAACCCTAAACCTAACCCTAACCTGTACTGTAACACTAACATTAACACTAACCTTAACCTGTACTGAAACCCTAACCCTAAACCTAACCCGAACCTTTACCGTAACCCTAACCCTAACCCTAACTCTAACATATACTGTAACCCTACACCTAACACTAACCAAAACCTGTACTGTAACCCTAACGCTAACTCTAACACTAAGACTAACACTAACGTGTACCGTAACCCTAACACTAACTGTAACCCAAACCGTAACCCTAACTTGTATCGTAACCCTAACACTAACTGTAACCCTAACCCTAAACCTATCCTGTACCGTAACCCTGGCCCTAAACCGAACCTTAACCCTAGCCCTAACCCTAACCTGTACCGTAACCCTATCCCTAAACCTAACCCGAACCCTCCCCTGTACCATAAACCTACACTAAACCCAACCCTATCCCTAACTTGTACTGTAAGCCTAACCCTAACCCTTACCCTAAACTGTACCATAACACTAACCCGGACACTTACCCTAAAATGTAGCATAACCCTAACCCTAACCGTCACCGTAACCTGTACCGTAACACTAAACCTAACACTACCTCTGCCCGTAACCCTAACCCAAACATGTACCATAACCCTAACCCTAACCCTAACCCTAAACCTAAACTATACCGTAATCCTAACCCTAACCCTAAACCTAAACGTAAACCTAAACCGAACTTGTACCGTAAATCTAACCCAAAACCTAACCTTAAACTGTACAGTATCACTAACCCTAACCCAAACCTAACATGTAGCGTAACCCTAACCCTAACCCTCACCCTAACCTGTACCGTAGCACTAACACTAACCCTATCTCTACCTGTAACCATAACCCAAACCTGTACCGTAACCCTAACACTAACCCTAAACCTAACCATAAACATAACACTTAACTGTACCGTAACCCTAAACCTAACCCTAACCCTAACCCTAAACCTAAGCCAAACCTGTACCGTTACCCTAACCCTAACCCTAAAACTAACCATAACCTGTACCATAACACTAACCCTAAACCTAACCCTAACCATAACTTGTTCCATTACCCTAACCCTAACGCTAACTCTAACCGTAACCTGTACCGAAACCCCAACCCTAAACCTAACCCTAACCTGTACTGTAACCCTAACATTAACACTAACCTTAACCTGTACTGAAACCCTAACCCTAAACCTAACCTAACCTTTACCGACACCCTAACCCTAAACCTAACTCTAACATATACCGTAACCCTACCCCTAACACTAACCAAAACCTGTACCGTAACCCTAACGCTAACTCTAACACTAACACTAACGCTAACGTGTACGTAAACCTAACACTAACTGTAACCCAAACCGTAACCCTAACTTGTATCGTAACCCTAACACTAACTGTAACCCTAACACTAAACCTATCCTGTACCGTAACCCTAGCCCTAAACCGAACCTTAACCCTAGCCCTATCCCTAACCTGTACCGTAACCCTATCCCTAAACCTAACCCGAACCTCACCTGTACCATAAACCTACCCTAAACCTAACCCTATCCCTAACTTGTACTGTAAGCCTAACCCTAACCCTTACAATAAACTGTACCATAACACTAAACCGGACACTTACCTAACCTGTAGCATAACCCTAACCCTAACCGTCACTGTAACCTGTACCTTAACACTAAACCTAACACTACCTCTACCCGTAACCCAAACCCAAACATGTACCATAACCCTAACCCTAACCCTAACCCTACACTGTACCGTAATCCTAACCCTAACCCTAAACCTAAACCTAACTTGTACCGTAAACCTAACCCAAACCCTAACCTTAAACTGTACCGTATCACTAACCCTAACCCAAACCTAACATGTAGCATAACCCTAACCCTAACCCTTACCCTAACCTGTACCGTAGCACTAACACTAACCCTGTCTCTACCTGTAACCCTAACCCAAACCTGTACCGTAACCCTAACACTAACCCTAAACCTAAACATAAACATAACACTTAACTGTACCGTAACCCTAAACCTAACCCTAACCCTAACCCTAAACCTAAGCCAAACCTGTACCGTTACCCTAACCCTACCCTAAAACTAACCATAACCTGTACCATAACACTAACCCTACACCTAACCCTAACCATAACTTGTTCCGTTACCCTAACCCTAACGCTAACTCTAACCGTAACCTGTACCGAAACCCCAACCCTAAACCTAACCCTAACCTGTACTGTAACCCTAACATTAACACTAACCTTAACCTGTACTGAAACCCTAACCCTAAACCTAACCTAACCTTTACCGATACCCTAACCCTAAACCTAACTCTAACATATACCGTAACCCTACCCCTAACACTAACCAAAACCTGTACCG